>QLTV01002434.1:360703-376823 GCA_003457575.1 Thermophis baileyi
CCCTTCCCCTTCCCCCCCGTCCCCCTCCCTTTCTCTCTCTCTCTCTCTCTCTCTCTCTCTCTCTCTCTCTCTCTCTCGTGTGTGTGTGTGGGTGTGTGTGTGTCTCACTCCCTGTCTCTGTGTCTCTTCTCGCTCTCTCGGAAAGCCCTGCATGCTCTCAGGCTCTTCACTACCCGTTTTTCTTCCTTTTGGAAATCCGTGCTGGCTGAGGAATGAGCACAACCCACGGCAGAGGCTTCCCTCCTCTTCTCGCGACCCCCTGGCCGGCTGTGGCGGGGCCAGGAGGGTGCGCACTAGAGGATGAGGGGGAGGAGGGGGAGGAGGAGGAGGAGGAGGAGGGAAGCCTCCATTGTGGGTTGCGCTCATTCCTCAGCCAGCACGGATTTCCAAAAGGAAGGAAGAAAAATGGGTAGCGAAAAGCCCCAAGGAGAGCACGCAGGGCTTTCTGAGAGAGTGAGAAGAGACACAGAAACAGGGAGCGAGAGAGAGCGAGATACACACACACAGACATAGAGACACACAGAGAGAGGGGGGAGACAGAGAGAAAAAAAGAAAGATGAGAGAGAGAGAAAGAGAGAGAGAGGTCGGTGGAGAGCAAACCCAGAAGTAGCCACCCGCCGTTTCCCGCTGGGTGGGGGGGAAGAGAAGAGAGAGAGAGAGAGAGGGAGGGAGAGAGAGAGAGGGAGATACCTATTTCCCATAGAAAACAAAACACGGGGAGCCACAAAACCTGGGTAGGTGTGGCTGGGGGGGGGTCATGTTACTGGGTGGGAGTGAGTGATGTTGAGTTGGCCATACCCACCCAGGTTTTGTGGCTCCCGTTGTTTTGTTTTCTGTGGGAAACGGGCCCAAGTGGCTCTTTGAGTGTTTAAGGTTGCAGACCCCTGCTCTAGACTGTGGTCACTGAAGCCCAACACTACTGAACTGTGATTTTTTGGTCCAGGAGAAAGAAAAAGAAGTCCCTGTGGATTTTACTCCGCTAAAATCTTGTTGCCGTCTATAGGGGGCAGTGCTCATCTCTGTTTCAAGGCCATTGAGCCAGTACTGTCCAAAGAAGTTTCCACAGTCATGTGGCCAGCATGATGTCACAGAGCGCTGTTACCTTCCCACCGAAGTGGTACCTATTTATCTACTTGCATTTGCATGCTTTCAAACTGCTAGGTTGGCAGGAGCTGAGATGAGGATGGGAGCTCACCTGTCGCATAGCAATTGGGTCTTGAACGTGGGCTTTCCAGCAGAAAGAAAGAATTATTATTCTCCAATAATGGATTAAGTAAATGCACAAAAGAAGCAGGAAACCTGCTATCTTTCCTGCTATCTTTCCATGAAACCTTTTAAGGTTGTCTTCCAGGCAAGGCCTCCCTCTCTGCGTTCCTTCATAGCAGCCTCAGCCTGAGTGCAAGAAGGTGCCTTTGCTTCCCCATCCAGCTCAGGTCTGTGCAGTCTGTCAATTTGGGCTTCTCCCTGGAATGTGCTGCCTCTTCTCCTAGGAAACTGTGGTGTTGTCATAATCCCCCCTTCTTCTCCAGGGGCACACCCCATCTCTAATAACTACTGTACATGCTGCTAAAATAAAAGTAATCTTACAGAATAATCAGAACTTTCTATCTATTCAATGAATCAAGTACCTCCTGTTTGTTTCTGTGGATCTTCCAGATTGTAAAAGATACTTTAGTTGGCAACACTACAGCAGTATTCCTTAGCTTCTTTTCCTAACTTTGGAACACCCCGTCTCCCTTGAATTTTCTGGAGAGAAAAACAATTTTTTCCTTACAGAATGGGAGGTGGAGGGATAGCTTTTCCTATATGTTCAGGTAAGCATCTTTCTGTAGAAAGATCCTGTTTCAGAAATGACATGTATTGGAAAGTCAGCAATCTGTGTGAACTGCCTTTGATAACCTGGAATACTGTGAAGGGAGGTTAGCTTCACAGCTCAAGGGTTCCTGAGAATAAAAAATGAATTATGGTAGAAACTGAGCTGGACTCCAGACATGCCCCAATCTGTCTGTCTGGGGATTTGTTTTGCCCTATCAAGGATATCAGTCTTTAGCTCTGGATTTGAGTCTCATGTTTATGCTCTACCAAATTTTATAAGTTTGTGAAAGTCTGAAACACAAGGATTAATAACTCATATAATCCACTAAACCCTATGTCAGAGTTCAGAGTAATGCACCAGTAGTGGTATTCACTTACCTTCGCTATCGGTTCGGACATGGGAGCGTGCGCACTCGCTTCGCTCGCGCGCGGTGCTTCTGTGCATGCGCAGAGCATCCGTGATGACGTCTGGGCGGGTGGGCGGAGCCTCCCACTGCCGCCGCTACCAGTTCACCCGAACCGGTGCGAACCGGTAGAATACCACCACTGTAATGCACCCATTGAAAGCAGAACTCCGAGGCAGGTAGATTCCTCAAAGAACATGTTTGTTGGATACATCATATCGGCACAGCCAGTGAAAACCAACTCTGATAGTTCCCATGGTTTTCACCTAGTTAAAAGAGTAAAACTCTCCCCTCCCAGGTGTCACTGGTCACATTGTCCAATGAAGATGAATGGCAGGCTCCTCTCTTTCAACAGCCACCTGTTTCAATGACCTTGGTTCCCACAGGAAAACTTTTTGTTTTGACTGCAGCTAGGCTATCTACTTTCCCCCCTCCCTTCCCCCTCTCTGGCTTCATGGCAACTATGAGGCAGTACAAGATGGCTTCAGTTCTTCTTCAGTTTAGGGTGCCAACTCTTTGCTTCAGAGTTGACACCCAAAACACAAAGCAGTAGCTGTATTCACTTGACATGCTGCACTCAAATATACAAGCTATCAGATAAAGACCAGTGTTATTTTTTTTTTTAAAAAAAGAAGGCTAATTTTTCAGAGATGTCTAGAGGTCTGTAATAGCAATAGCAATACATCATTTCTGCTTTTGAATACAGCGTTGTGGTCTCACAGTAATCTAGGGCTGCTTTTGAACTGAGGCAGAATCCTCTTTTTCAGGTGCCCATCATCCCACAATTACATAGAAATCTGAGTCAGGCCCTTAGAGGAAATAAACTGCTGTTTTGCTTAATCAAGCGAAAACACTTCATTTCTATTGTCAAGATTTAACTTTCAATGGTGGTCAGAGGATCATGTGTTAGAGGGCAAGTACTGAGCCATATTAAAGGATAGGGCTCTGTCACCAAGGCTATTCCAATCAGGGAGTAATCACAGAGCTGTTGTTTAGTTGGGATCTTAAAATTCAAGACCAAGAAACACATTTCGTCTTGCACTAATTACCATTTTTGAAGAAAAATCTGTTGTTCAGTAAGTGAAGAGTGAATGAACCTGAACACACTTAAGGAGGTTTGCCTGGCAAGTTCTACTACACAATGTCAGGGTTCCAAGTAACACCACCAACAAAAGAAGAATCCGAGGCTAGAAGTTCCTCAAAGTTCCACTTTATTAGAGATGTCATATTGGCACATCTGGGAAAACCCGAATCTGAAAGGCCTCCGGGTTTTCCCCACCCAAAGGAAAGTCAAAGTCCCTTCCCCTGCACCCACATGTCCATCACATGGTCCAATCAATGCACCGTCCCAACTGGAGATGCCTCCCAGTCACGCCACTCCAGGTGCAGGCTGAACGTCCTTGGCTCCCAGAGAAAAGAATGTTGTTATGGCTAAATAACTCTACCAACTCCATGCAACTTTCCCACAGCACTAAGTGTGGCAGCCCTGAAGATCCAAAGAAAAAGATGGCCTCCAGGGCTAACAGGCTTCCCCCCCCCCTCAACCGATGATCATATCCTGCAACAAGAGGAACATAGGGGGTTAATTCAAGTAGTCCCTAACCACCTCCCCCAGGGGGGCCCTTTGGCTTATCAGGGAATTTGTCATGGAACTGCTTTACTAATCTCTCTGCCTTTACATCCCAGCTCTTAACCCAGGTAGCCTCAGACAAAGGGTACCCTTTCCAATGAACTAGATATTGTAATCGACCTCTGTACAATCTAAAGTCTAGGATTTTCTTAACCTCATAATGGGTCTCCCCTGCACCACTATGGTTTTGGGTGCTGGTCGGGTCGGTGGTCTCAACCTTGAACCGACTGCCGGCTTTAGCAAACTGCAGTGAAAGACAGGATACACTTTCCCTAGTATGTGTGGGAGGTTAAACTGAACTGTCACTGGTTTAATTACTTTCACTATTGGAAAAGGTCCTAGGAACTTAGGTCCCAGCTTTTTACTGGGCAATTTCAATCTAATATATTTGGTTGATAGGTAAACCCAATCTCCCACACGGAAGGGGGGCTGAAGAGATTGGTGTTTGTCCGCTTGTTTTTTATATGCCTCAGCGGCTTCCATCAGCGTTTTCTTGGTGCCTTCCTAGCTCTTCTTTAATGACTCCATCCATTTGGTTAGAGTCATGGAGGAGGGTGGCTTTCTGGGCAGCTCGGGCATGGGAACAAAGTCCATGCCGCTGGTGACCTGCAAGGGGGTCAATCCGGTGCTGCTGTGTACTGCATTGTTGTAAGCCACTTCTGCGAATGGCAGCAGGTCCGCCCAGTTCTCTTGCTGGTAATCCACATAACACCTTATATATTGCTCCACCATTGCATTCGCTCGTTCCACGGCTCTGTTCGTGCTCAGATGGAAAGCTGAGCTAAGCCTCTGAGTAGACCAGACAGATTTCAGGAACTCCCTCCAGAACTTAGCGGTGAATTGGATGTCTCGGTCTGAGATTACCTGGCAGGGCACTCTGTGCAGCTGGTAAATCTGCTTGATAAACTTCTTAGCCAGCTTCTTGGCTGAGGGTAATCCCGAGCAAGCAGTAAAGTGGGCTTGCTTGTAAAACAAATCGATTACCGTCCAAATGATTGTATTTCCTCCACTCTCTGGGACCTCGACTATAAAGTCCATTGCAATCTCCTCCCAGGGCCGGCTGGGGTTAGCTACTTGTTGGAAGAGCCCAGGAGGTTTCCCTGGTCTCATCTTCATGGTTGTACAAGTGGCACAACTCTTTACGTAGTCCTCTACATCAGCTTTCATCTTTGGCCACCAAAACTGCCTTCTGGCCAGGTGCAGAGTTTTCAGGAAGCCGAAATGGCCTGCCAGTCATGAATCATGGCTGCGCTGTAAGACTTCCAGCCTCAGGCTGGTAGGGACATATAGTTTGGACCCCTTCTAAGCTAGCCCATCTCTCATGGTCAGAATGTCTCTTTTGTCTGTAAACCATTGGTCAGCTGGGAGCGCTGCTTTCAGTGCAGCTGTCAGTTTGTCCCGCATGGGATCAGTTTGGTGTCTGGCTTGGCCCCTAGTGGTGACTTGTGCTGCTTGTTGTGAGGGGGGGGGATGATGGCGTGGATGACTTCTTCCCTCCAGCTATCGAATTGTGGTTTCCTTGATAAAGTGTCAGCTAGCAGATTCTCTCCCCCCCCCCGGGATGTATTAAACTCGAAGTTAAACTGTTGGAAATATTGTGCCCAGCGGACTTGCTTAGGGGAGAGTTTTCTGGGGGGTTTTAAGGCTTCAAGGTTTTTGTGATCAGTCCAAACCTCGAAAGGCACCTTGCTCCCTTCCAGGAAGTGACTCCAGGAGAGGAGAGCCCAGCGGACTGCGTAGGCTTCCTTCTCCCAAATTGTCCACCGCCTCTCGGTGTCGGTGAGTTTTTTGGACACATACGCGCAGGGCAAGAGCTGACCCTGTGGGTTCTTCTGTAGGAGGACTTCCGCTACTGCCACATCGCTGGCATCGGCTTGAACAATGAATTGTCTTTCAGGGTCAGGGTGTTGAAGAATCGGCTCCTTGGCAAAGAGCCGCTTTAATTTTTCAAAGGCCCTTTGGCAATCCAGTGACTAGGCGAGTGGTTGCATTGGGCATGGTTGGGAGGGGGCCCTGTTTTTAATAGCTCTGTTAAGGGCAGGGCTACTTCTGCAAATGCTGGGATGAATTGTCTATAGAAGTTTGCAAAACCCAGGAAGCTTTGAAGTTGTTTGTGGTTGCATGGAGGCTGCCAGTCTAGCACTGCTTTCACTTTCCCTGGTTCCATCTCCACTCCTTCGCTTGACACTCAGTAGCCCAGGTAGTCTAGGGAGGTTTTATGGAATTCACATTTTGACAGTTTTGCATAGAGCTTTGCAGCTAGGAGTTTTTTCAGCACTTGCCGCACTAGCTTTACGTGCTCCTCTAGCGTTTCACTGAATATGAGAATGTCATCCAGGTAAACTAGGACCCCTTTGTACAGGTGCTTGTGTAGCTGCATGAAGACTGTGGAGCTCCTTTTGGCCAAATGGCATGACTTTGAATTGGAAGCTGCTCAATGGGCAGTTAAATGTGGTCTTCCATTCGTCCCCCTCTCTAATCCATATGCGGTAATAAACTTCTCTTAGGTCTAGCTTGGTGAACACCTTGCCCTTCGCCAGGTGGCTTAGCATGTCCTTCATTAGGGGGAGGGGGTAGGTGTTCTCCATGCACACAGCATTAATTCTGCAAAAATCCATGCACAGCCTCATCCCCCCATCTTTTTTCTCTTTAAACAGTATGGGGGGGTGCCACTCTGGATTTGGCAGGCTAGATGAAACCCCTTGCTAAGTTGGCATCGATGTATTTTCTTAGTTCAGCCATTTCTTTTGGGGTCATGGAGTACATTTTCGGTTTAGGCAACTTTGCTCCTGGCACGAACTCAATTGCACAGTCTGTTGAGCGGTGTGTGTGTGTGGGGGGGAGGAAGTTGCAGTCCTGCTTGCTAAAGATGGCTGACAGGTCTCGGTACTCTTTTGGCACCTGTGGGCTGCCGGGAAGTCTGTCTGCGGTGGCTGCTGTGCTTCCAGCCGGCTGGGGCAGTTGGGGTTTGTTGCCTTTTGGCATCTGTCTGGCTGGACGGGCGGCAGTGAACCAATGCCTATTCTTAGCTTTCAGTAACCATCTTCCCATGTGATGGTTGGGCCCCATTTATCCAGCCAAGCAAGACCCAATATGATTGACTCAGTCATTTTGGGGGCTACTATGAATCATATGAGCTCTCAATGGCACCCCATCTCCAGTCTAACAAGCTCTGTGACTAAGGTGGTGGGACCTCCGCCTATTATCATTCCATTGACTTGCTCAAAATGGATGGGGCACGCTAGGGATCTCGTGCCTATCCCTAGCTGCTGGACTATGGGGAGGCTGATCAGGCATCTGGTGCAGTCGGTGTCTATGACGGCCTCTACTTCCCCTTGGACCCCCATTTCTGGCACTACAATCTGGGTTTTGATAGTGAAGGGGTGGATGGCTTCACTTCCCATTGGATCCTCTTCGCTGCTGCTCCTGTTGGCAGAGCTCGGAGGGGTTTCCCTGGCTGGAGTTTCCTCATTCCCAGTTGGGAGGAGAGGAACCTCAACAGCCTGTTTGGCAATTCTCCCCTTATCTGGCAGTTTCCTTGGGGTTCTTCTTCCCTGGGATGTCGAGGGGGTCCGGATCTGAGGGACTGGGGCAGGGGCCAGGCACTCGGATGCCCTGTACCCATGTTGGCTGCATCAGAAGCACTTGATTGACTGTGCAGTACCCCCAACATTGTTCTCTGCTGTGGTACAGGAACAAATAAAATTTTCTCCCCATGGGATTGATTTGTTCAATTCTAGTGGATAATTATAATGCTATGTAGAAGAAACACCTTGCAGAAAAAAAATGGATTCTCTCAGGAAGCACTTCTGCTTCTGGGAGTATGAACAAGCCAAAAGAATAGAGGATTGACACCACCTATTCTGGACAGGGAGAAGCACTTCCTTAAATTTCATCTCAGCTTCCAATGGAGAAGAGCCTGGGCCCTATTTGCTTGACTCTGGCCTCCGCTGTCCTGGAAGGGAAGGAAGATGCAAGAAAATGCCATGCACCCTTCAATTCTGTTTAGGGACACAAGTGAGGGGAACCTCCGACCCACCCATGATGGGACTGCTGGATCATAAAATATCCAAACCTACTGACCTATTATACAGTTGCAATTCCTCTCCTCCTCCTCTGATCGGACAGTATTCATCTCCTTGGATGTCACAAAATGTCTTTACATCCCTAGTAAACTCAGATGAGGGGTGATTGCTCTTCCAGCTTCATAAATGTGGACAAGTTGGATTTAAGCCTTTCTTTTTGGCTTAAGTATCTTAGCTCTAGTCATCAGGTCACAACCAGAAATATAGATTTACTCCCATTATAGATTTTAATGGAGATTATGGAATTATTAGTACTAACAATAATAGTTATTTTATTTTAGTCAAGAGTTGTGGTATCAGTAGAAATAAACATTTTGTCTAATTTGGTTACTCATTCCTGAGTTTCTGAGTTTGGCCACTGTGTCCTAATCAAATTCTAGGGTTGATTATATAATGCTATAATGACCAATGACCAAATTAAAGAATTTGATTTGACTGGATATCCACATATTACAGTAATAATACAGTAATAATACAGGTATTCAAGATTGAGCCCAATATTTCTGTTGCTAAGTGAAACAGTTGTTAAGTGAGTTTTGTTCCATTTTATGACCTTTCTTACCATAGTTGTTAAGTGAATTGCTGCAGTTGTATCACAGTTGTTAAGTGAATGTTGCTGTAGGAGATGACCAGGCTGAGCCCGAGGGAGGAGTCAAACCTATCATCAGTCTTGAGTCCCTTCATGCAGGGATCTAAGAGATCTAAGTCCAGCCCACCTTGAGCTCCATTGGCTCTTATCTATCACCAGTGCTTTGGCCGTTAGTAGTTCAGATCCTTATAGAGAGCATACTCTTGCAATAAACTGTATGCCTCAATACAATTGCCCTAAAGCAGAAATAGTCAAACCTCTGCTCCCATCCAGTCAACTGGCTGCCCAAGTCACCACCGGAGTGCAAGCGAAAAAGAAGCGACAAATTGACAATGAGGTGACGGCCACACTTAAAACCACTCTGAAAGATGACAAATGTTTTTAAAATTATAGCAATGTTTGCTCACTTCAGGATGGACTAGCCTGGATTGGGGCTAAGATATATGTGCCAAAGAGCCAGAGGTTGATGGTCTTGGGGAAGAGCCACGATTCCAAGGCTGCTGGACATTTTGGTTTTGTAAAGACTTTGCATTTAATCCAAAGGCAGTTTTGGTGGCCATCTCTGAAAAAGGACATTGGAAGCTATATGGAAAGCTGCCCTCCCTGTGCCTCAGCCAAGTGATGGCAAGGGAAAACCCCAGGACTCCTCCAACTTGTGGCGGAGCCTTCAGCACCCTGGAGAGAGATCTCCATGGATTTTATTATGGAATTTCCAGAAAGCTCAGGAAATACAGTTATATGGGTGATCACTGACTTACTTTCTAAGCAGGTGCATTTTGTCCCCTGTCAGAAGATTCCTTCAGTATGGGGTTTGGACAGACTATTTCTACAAGCTACATGGAGCAGCCCAACATATTATTTCAGACAGAGAGGTGCAATTCACCTCTAAGTTTTGGAGGGCTTTTCTTAACCTGCTTGGTACTGACCAGGGACTTAGCTCAAGTCACCACCTCCAAATTAATGGAAGTGTGAATGTATGAACTCAGTTTTGGAACAGTATCTCAGGTGTTATATCAATTACCAGCAAGATAACTGGACTGATCTGTTACCTTTCTTGGAAGTAGTGTATAATAATTCTGTGCATAGTAGCACGGGGTCACTCCTTTTAGAGTGGCTACAGGACAAGACTTTAACCCAATGTCTGATCAATGATCGTCCGATATCATTGCTGAAAGAGATCACCCAACTGTGAAATATGTGGCCAGTGATGAGGAAGGTTCTGGCGGACACACGTGAGGCTTACAAAAAGCAGGCCAACAAGAAGCATGAGGAACCCAAACCATTCAAGATTGGTGACTGAGTTTACCTCTCCACCCGTTACCTCCAGTCTCTACAGCCATCGAAGAAACTAGGACCCAAGTTGGTGGAGCCCTTAAATGCATCATCAATCCAGTAACAGCAGAGCTACACTTGCCCAAATCCCTTTGGTAAGTACACCCCATGTTTCCCTGCAGCTTATTGAAACCTGAAACCAGCCTTAGACCTAAGCTTCCACCAACTCCTAAGCCATTGATGATAGAAGGGAAGCAGCATTTTGAAATCCGAGAAATCCTAGATTCCTGTAAGCATAGGGGAACCCTTCAGTACTTAGTGGCCTGGAAAGATTTCCCTACAGCTCAGAATGAGTGGGTTGACTATCGCCATATTAGAGCTCCTAAACTTTTAAAATGCTTCCATAATCAGTATCCTGACAAGCCCAAATGACATTTCTCCTGTTTTATGTTTCTTCTCTGCCTGTTTCTTTTGCTTTGTTCTACAGGACTAGTATCACTTTTCAGGGGGGCAGTATGTCAGGTCCTCTATTGTGTCCTGCCATTCTGTTGGAAGGGAGGGGGAGGAAGGCTTGCTGGTTGTCAATATTCCGACTGATGAACCCAACCAAAGCAAGCACATTCGAGACCTTCCAATGTCTGAATGCAAAATTATATTGAGTACATCGTTTTGGCACTGATGAAGGCAAAACCAGCTCTACCTAATTCCCACGCAAACCCACATAATCACAGTATAGATTTTCTCCTCCCCCCACTTAGTGCAGATCACATTGTCCAATTGAATGTCATTGTACTGTTATGAGAAAGAATCCCTGGTCTTGGCAAACACCTGCCAAAGTGTCCTTGGCTCTCATGGCTCTGCCTCTTGAAGTCTGCATTCCATCTCACCCTCTCTCCCCCATGATTCTTTGACAAGTTGAGAAATGATAATGGTTGCAATAGCCTAAGTGCGCTTCAAGCTTCACACTAGCATTTTTCACATGCTTTCGCTGTCACTGAAACTGCTTGTGAATTAGGGAGGGGGATTGTCTTCGGAGACGGAGCAGACTCCCTTCCAGCTGGTTCCAGCCTGGCCGTCATGTGCTGCGAGTGAAGTGTTATCTGCCTAGCATTTCAGCATTCTCAAAATAACCTCTCAGCATCACATTGGCTGCTGGTGGACTGGTCAGGGGGTTGGGTTTGGGGGACATGAAAGAATTTCTTTGTGCTATGGTGGGCTTTTTCAGATTCTGCTTGACTTTACTGCAACCACATTCTCTCAGTAAAAGTTCTTTTGATTCAACTCAATGGAGTCAAGAATTTTGCTTTCCTGAGGGACCAGCTGGGACAGGTCCTTACACTACCTGAACAATCATTCTAAATCTTAAATCCATGGTGATGCAATTGTAACTGATCTTGCCAGTATCATTTATCCCTATGCAAATGATCAGGAAAGGGGACATGACAGTAGACTCAATCACATCCCTGTTCTTGGGAGCCAGCAGGTCCACTTGGCACACCTTGGTTTCCATTCCTTGCAGCAGGGAACCACAAACTATTATAGGGCTCCTCTTTGAGCTTTATTTTGAGCGATGTTGTCTCTCCTGCTGCTCAGGGCACCAACCTCTCATCTCTTGCTCAGCTCAGCCTGATCCTGTTTCTTCTGGGATGCCTTTCAGAACTTCTACAGTACAGATATTTTCTGTGACTTCCATCCCATGTTCTCAGGGGGGTCAGCTGGAAGAGAAGACTGCCTTGGGGGCCTTAGAGCTCTGGAAACATTCAGTCACACTTCAAAGCAGGATGTTCAACCTCCCGGAATGCCTTCAGAGCCCAATAAAAATTATCACTAAATTGCAAATTTCTTTAACAACACAAAGGTGGAAAATTATTAAATAAAGGGAAAGTAAATACAGTTTGTTTCTAGTAATTGAATTATAATTAATTAGAAATGGTATTAAATCGGGGTAGATTGTCCTGGTCTACTTTTCTGGATGCAACCCTTCAGCAAAAGTGCTTGCCTTTAAACTTTCATAAAACCCCAAAATGTTGGATTCTTCCCCAAACAGCCAGGCTCAGTAAGGAGAGAGGCCACTTATGAGAAACTCTCTTGCCTTGCCCAGGGTTCCTTCCCACAAGGTGAGCTCTCCTTTGCAGAGAGGAAGGCCCACCCCTCTTCCCCACAATCACTTTTGTTCCTCTAAAAGATGCTTCTCCATCTCTGGCTCCAGGCTCAGAGGCCAAATGGTTGATGCAATGTTGGGATCTGAAACAACAAAAATGGCAGCCATTGATTTCTTGGAGAATGAGGTCAAGACCTTTATGAATCTGAAATGTGGTTCAAAGTCTCCTGAGGGAGGGGAGCTATTCAGCCACTTTAGCCCAACATAAAGAACCAGAAATCAATTACTGGGAAGGACTAGAAAAACAAAAATTGATCATTTTTAAAAAGCCATTTTACATTGATGCTTGATGCAAAGTGAATGCGTGGCTCCAGAGAAAATAGATCGCTTGGTATAAATTTGCATTGAAAAAAGTTTAACGCCGTTTGCCAAAGTGCAATTAAGAAATTGTTCAGCTTTAACTTCCAGCAAGGAAGGCAAAGGATGCCAAAGGGCTCTCGGGCTGGAAAACATACTTGTATTTTCTCATAATGGAAAAGGTAAATGAAGGTAAAAGCTCCAAGCTCAGAAATGCCAAACCACATGTAGCTTAGAGTCCTTTTCAACAAATGAGATATGCAATTGGTCAAATACATAAATGTTCCTGGTTCTGCTACATTAGCACCATAGATTTACATTAATCTATGGTGCTACCGGGAGACTCAGTTTGGTCTGGTGGTAAAGGCTTAAAAACCAGAAGATGTTGAGTTCTAGTATCACTGTATGCCAAAAGCCGGCTGGGTGACTTTAGGCCAATCACCAGGAAGCTGGGAGTTCTAATCATGTCTTAGGCAAGAAAGCCAGCTGGGTGAGTTAGGGCCAATCTCCGGGAAGCAGTGAATTCTAGTCCCACTTTAGGCATGAAAGCCAGCTGAGTAACTGGGTCAATCACCAGGAGATGGTGAGTTCTAGTCTTGTCTTAGATATGAGAGCCAGTGGGGAGGGTCCCTCCAATCCAACCCACTTCATAGGGTTGTTGTTGTAAAGAAACTAGGAGGTAAGTATTAGGTAAGTTCACCTCCTTGAAAATAAATAAATAAAATAAATATAGACACCTTGATGTGCTGGCTCAGTGAGGGAAACAGAGGGGGTGGGTCTCAGGTAGGGCTTTGTCAGTCTCTTTCAGCTCACCAGGCAACATTTGTATAATGGGTGACCCTAAGTCCTTGCTGGTGTTCCCACCCTTCTGCCCCATCCCTCTTCCCAAGGTCCACTAATGAGCCCTCCTGATTCTTCTGGAATTTGCCTGGATAACCTGCTTGTTGTGGCCCACCAGCTGCCAGCAGAGCTGGCGGCAAACTCGGACAATGAGGAGGTTGGGGAGGAACTTGGGCCAGTTCTGGAGTCTGAGGAAGGCTCTGATGGATGCTCTGCATCGGAAGCAGAGCTAGAGCCAGGGCCGTCTGACATTTCCCAGCCACCAGAGAGGCAGCTGCCTTTGGAAGCTGAGATAAGTGGGGAGGAAGAACAGCTGGGGCCTGTTCCAGATGCACGTATGCGCAGAGCTGTTAGGAGAGGAGAACAACTGAGGACAAGGAGTTGACTCGGGAAGCAAGGCACACGGGAGATAAATAAAGAGGAGTTTTTCGGGACAAGGAGTCTGTTTCTTGTTTCTGCTAAGGCTGGGTCAGAACACTGCTGCAAGGAAAGCAGAGAAGAGAGAAGCACACGAGGAGGAAGATGGCCGAGGTGCCAGCTTGCATTAGTCATGCCTGGAAGAATGAAACTGCACCTCCGGAAAGCCTGTTTTATAGATAGGGTTGCATCAACCTCGTGATCTGAAAACCTGTCCTTCTTTTGTCCCAAAGGTGCTTTTCCAAAAGGCAATTGGACTTTCTTGGTTTTTTTCCTTGAAAATCTGTAGAGATTATCAGTCATCTAGGTCATGGTTGTCCCAAAGGTGCTTTTTCAGGAGGCAACTGGACTTTCTTGTTTTTTCTTTTGAAGACGTTTCGCTTCTCATCCAAGAAGCTTCTTCAGCTCTGACAGGATAGTGGGGAATGGAAGGATTTATATTCCTTGCAGACAGCTGGTCATTTGCATCCTTTTAGAGGGTCGTTGAAGTACTAGGAGGTTTATCTGTGTCCTCGGGGTCATCTGAGTAGTGCTCCTGGTTTCTGTAGTCTGCAATTTTTCCTCTGGAAATCCATTCCTACTCCCACACCATTCAAAGGGTGTTCATCCCAAATTGTGTAGCTAAAAGACAGGAGACCCTATACCATTTCTGACAAATAGCAGTCCAGTCTCTTCTTGAAAGCCTCCAGTGATAAAGCTCCCACAACTTCTGAAGGCAAGCTGTTCCATTGGGTGATTACTCTCACTGTCAGAAAATTCCTCCTTATTTCCAGGTTGAACCTCTCCTTGATCAGTTTCCATCCATCATTCCTTGTCTGGCCTTCGGGTGCTTTGGAAAATAGCTTGACCCCCTCCTCTCTGTGGCAGCCTCTCAAATGTTGGAACACTGCTATCATGTCTCCCCTGGTCCTTCTCTTCTCTAGACTATCCATGCCGAGTACTTGCAACCATTCATCGTATGTTTTAGCATCCAGTCCCCTAATCAACTAAACCCATGGTGCCTAGAAATCCCCCCACCCTCAACTAATGGTTTCATCAATCCTTTACAGATTGCTAATTCTCACCAGGTGCCAGCAATTTGGTCGTCCCTCTACTACTAGCATCTCTTCTTTCTATGTGCCCCTCTTCCCTTTTTCCTTGCTCCTTTTCCTTTTAATTGGTACTTCTTTAGTTCAGGGGTCTCCAAACCTGGCAACTTTAAGATTTATGAACTTCAACTCACAGAATTCCCCAGCCATGGGGAATTGCATTAGTCATGGCTGGCTGGGGAATTCTGGGAGTTGAAGTTCATAAGTCTTAAATTTGCCAGGTTTGGAGACCCCTGCTTTAATTGTTTCCTTTGGTTTCATGACCTCTTTACCTTCTAGTGATTCATACTGTTTTTTTTACATTTCAGCATAATTTACTTGCCAAGTCTTTTGCTGCCAGATTCAATCCAGACTTTTTATTTATAGCCTTTTATTCATTTATTTAGTAAACTTATAGCTGCCCATCTCATACGCATGGCCTTTACGCAATGATATCTCAGAAGAGAAGAGAGCTTGCTGTTATTTCAGGACTCTTATCTGAGAGATTGTCTCTCCTTCTTAATCCCTCCTTGGCTATAGATTGATAAAATCTCAAGGTGGGCGAGGATGAGAAAAACATCCTGAGAGGTTACAAAAGAGGTCAAGGCAAGCCAGCCATGGCAGCCTTTTCTACATAGGATTTCTGTGTTATCTACCTGACTGTCTATAGAGATTCTCAGTCATCCAGGTCAAGGTGCTTTTTTCAGGAGGCAACTGGACTTTCTTGTTTTTTCTTTTGAAGACGTTTCGCTTCTCATCCAAGAAGCTTCTTCAGCTCTGACAGGATAGTGGGGAATGGAAGGATTTCTATTCCTCCAAGTGCTTCAATAACCCTCTAAAAGGATGCAAATGACCAGCTGTCTGCAAGGAATAGAAATCCTTCCATTCCCCACTATCCTGTCAGAGCTGAAGAAGCTTCTTGGATGAGAGCAAAATGTCTTCAAAAGAAAAAACAAGAAAGTCCAGTTGCCTCCTGAAAAAAGCACCTTTGGATATCTACCTGACTCTTTCAGGTTTGATTGTGAGGTGAGCATTTGGGTGGCTTGAAGCCAAATGCTGACTGTTTGAAGATTGCTCCTTCCACCGATTAATTAACGGTGAGATAAATGTTGAACAGTACCTTATTTAGTACTTTTCAGTACTTTGGTTATTTCTTTCCATTTTTGTGCAGTTAGCAACATTTCCATCCCTCTGAAATGACAGACTAATCCACAGTATCCCAAACACTCCGGACAAAGAAGTGGCAAAGCAGAAGAGGTGCCCCAACAATCCTCTACATGCTGTAGAAGACTCTCAGCAGAGCTGAAGGTGGTAGGAGAAAAGAGTAGAAAGAAGACCAGGTTTATTATCTGGAGAAAAGACCAGTTGTCTGCCTGACTGAAAGAGAAAGTCACCCTGATCCCTGTTAAGTCCTTCCTAATTCTAAATTAAGATAGAGTTGGGGAAATTAAGTAGGGTTGGGATTAGTACACATACCTATTAAGCTCATATTAAGAATGTGTTATGTACATTATGTACATTAATATTATATACATATTAAGAT
>QLTV01002434.1:389384-400320 GCA_003457575.1 Thermophis baileyi
GCTCCAGGAGAAAATCCGAATAAAGAACTGGAAAAGCCTTCACAGGAAGCGCTTGCAGCTTGCAACATTTTAATGAGGTGATAATAGCTCTTGGCTGAACGCCCAGACATCTCATTAAAGCTAGTATTCCTTTCCCTGCTTGGTGGGGGGGAGGGGGGAGGAAAAAAGTGGCAAAAAGTGTCAGTTTATTATTCTATCTCATTTGCTGTTTCTTAGCTCAGCTGAGGCTCCGCTCTGCAGCGCGAATTAGCTGAGCTAATAAACAACAGAATATAGGAGACGTGAGAGGAGGGGGAGGGCAGGTGGGCGGGGCCAATCAAAATTTTCCCTACCCAGATGCCAGAACCGGTCCGAACCAGTAGCATTTCACCCCTGCTCCAAGGTCCCTTCCAATGAAGATTATTCTATGTTCTAAGAGCCTTCAAGTTATCTGTTATCAGAAAGTCAGTGGCAAAATCAATCTGAAGGAGCAGGGAAAGAGTGCTGAGTAGAGAAAGGGAATTTGGCTGTTTGGGGTGTTATTTTTCAATAACTGTATTTACTGCTTTCAGCTGATGAACATGTTTTGGCTCATGTTTTTTCTAGCTTAGGATATTTTATTTCAGATGTGTACTGGCTGGAATTTATGCATAAAAAGGAGGCCTGTTGCTCCATATAGATGAAGTAAGGGAGTGCATAAGATGCTTCTAGAATCTGGACTCAGGGAAAGGAGGGCCGAGGGACCCATCCTATGGCCTTTGGAGCACATCACAATGGTGTGATCCATTTGTATGCCATTATTGCCAATTACAAATCTACAAGGAATTCTTTCTAAATGGTAAATGGGTATTTTGCAAACCCCAAAGAAAGGACACTTGAACCCCTTGCTGGATGAGGATGGTTAGTGAAATGCAGCCTCAGCAGTCTTCCAGTTGATTGTGACTTCTGTCACTGACATACTGAGGCAGAAGTTGAAATTCAATTTGGGGATTGTCAGCTTAGTAAAGGGGTGATCTCCTAGTAAATACACTTAAACTCTAAATTAGAGGACAAAATTGCTCAGCCAGGGAGCTGTTTGTCGGTACTCGAGAGGGGCTTTTCAACGGAAGAGATGTCACATTAAGAACGCTAATGCTTGGAATGAAAAATGGCCATCGTCCACAAAACGGCTTTGTGGTGTCACTTCTCATTGCGCAGCTTTGGAGACGGATGTCCTGGGCTACAAATAGGCTGTAGAGTCAGCAGTTGCAAATGTAATCGAGCAGGGGATGATTTCAAGGAGCAAAATTATCTCTGTTGTGTGAGTTGCATGGGCGGATGTTCAAATGTTCCTCTTGTCTAGAGGCTACTTCCAGCTCATTGTACAAATTAATATGGACACACAAACACACAAAACATACACAGTGACTGCTTTACAGCACTGAGTCAGTCCACTGGTCCTTGCTGGACTCCAGGGATGCCTGCTCTGACTGGCTTTTGGGGAGTGGGAGTTGGTTAACTGCAGATAGCAGACTCAACCTAGCAATTTGAAGGGGAAAAGCAGGAGTCACAAATGAACTAATGATAATTTTTATTATGGTCACAAACCAGATCTGCCTCTCCCAGGTCCTTGGAAAGGACTCGATAGGCAGACAAAAAGCCAAATCCAGTCTAAACATCTGGTTGACTGTGCTATGAACCATAATAATAAAAGACAAAATGATCTATTATAATTAGGGGTGGATTGTCAGTGGGCAGCCAAAGTCGGCCTAATTTTGCAGATAGTATAACAAAATTTAGCCACATTATAAGAAATTACATTGTACTGATCTGATAAAAGATAAAAGAGCTGAGGTGGCGCAGTGGTTAGAGTGCAGTACTGCAGGCTACTTCAGCTGACTGTTAGCTGCAGTTCAGCGGTTCAAATCTCACCGGCTCAAGGTTGACTCAGCCTTCCATCCTTCCGAGGTGGGTAAAATGAGGACCCAGATTGTTGGGGGAAATATGCTGACTCTGTGAACCGCTTAGAGAGGGCTGTAAAGCACTATAAAGCGGTATATAAGTCTAAGTGCTATTGCTATTGCTATAACAGCAATTGTACATAGAAAAAAATGGATGTTTCCTTGCTATTTTATCAGGCAAGTTTTTATGAGATGGGTCTGTGAGTCTTTATGGAAGGTACAGTGTAGTAGGACTTGACTGTAGTTTCAATAGCCCCAAGCAAAAACCCCAAGCAAAAACCCCAAGCAAAAACTCCTTACATCAATAATGAGGTCAGGAGAGAGAAGAAGGAAGACAAACTCAAACACTAAATAGGTATAGGAAGCATAATGACAGTAGAGTCAGACATCAAGATCTCAAATGCCTGTATACAAATGCTCAAAGTTTGGGGAACAAATAGGGTGAACTTGAATTATTAGTACATGAAGGCAGATATGATACAGTTGCCATTACTGAAACTTAATTGGATGAAACCCATGACTAGAACATACTGATAGAAAGATACTGTTGGAAGAAATGTCAATCTGGGTTCAGTTCCAAGTGAGAAGAAAGATACCGGAAACATGGAGGCTGATTGGAAAGATGGTTTAATGGTGGACAGGACCACATGGTTTGAAGTCCTGGGTAGCTGACCACATGGAGTGGAGAGTGAGATATATTTATACCCTCTCTTGGGCTTTGAACTTGCTTCCTGTTCCTGTGAAAGAAATGTATTCTGATTGGTTGTCAGACTCCCATGGGGCCACGCAGGGGTAACTTTGTAGGTTGTCTTGAGTCCCAGGCCTGGTTGAATCTTGCTGGGTGATGTAATCTTCCCAGGTGCCATGTGGTGAGATGGGTAGAGGGCTAATCCTATTATGTCCTGAGGGTGAAGGTCTTTTGTGTTGTAGAAAAGCTGGCCCAGCTTTTGTCTTGTAGATAGGATGGCCTACCTATCTGGGGCTATCTAACAAAGGTGGGGGCTGCTTTCCAAGAGCATGTTTCTCCTTTTCTCATCCAGGGATGTATAATATTCTGCCTTTTTAATATTTTCTAGAATATTTTATTCTTCTAGGAGAAGGGTGGGTGCTAACTTTCTACAATACAAACTGTTCAAAAAAACCAGACCCCATAAAAGAGGAGGTAGAGTTGCACTGTATGTAAAGGACCACTATATTGCTACAGAAATGCATGAAACCAAAGACTAAAACCTGCTAGAATTCATATGGTCAATATAAAAGAAGAAAAGAATGACATTGCCATAGGTGTATACTATAGGCCCGTGATAGCGAACCTATGGCACGCGTGCCACAAGTGGCACGCGGAGCCATATCGGTGGGCACGCGAGCTCAGGTCCGGTGCGCATGTGCGCGCCAGCCAGCTGATTTTTGGGCCTTTTGGGCCCACTGGGAGTCGGGAAACAGGCTGTTTCCAGTCTCCGGAGGGGGTGGGGAAGGCCTGTTTTTTGCTCTCCCCAAGCTCCAAAGTCTTTCTAGGAGCCTGGGGAGGGCGAAAACAGCCTTCCCCACCGCCCCGGAGGTCCTCCGGAGGCCGGAAACATTCCATTTACTGACTTCCGGTTGGACTGGAAGTCCCATTTTTTTTGCTCTCCTCAGGCTTCAGAGCCTTTCTAGGAGCCTGGGGAGGGTGAAAACGGCCTTCCCCACCCCCCGGAGGCCCTCCAGAGGCCAGAAATGGCCCATTTCCCAACTTGAAACAGGACATTTCTGGCCTCCGGAGGGCCTCTGGAGGGGTGGGGAAGGCCGTTTTCGCCCTCCCCAGGCTCCTAGAAAGGCTCTGAAGCCTGGGGAGAGCGAAAAACGGGCGTGCCATCGTGTGCTGGGAGCAGGGGGGGGTCACACACGCATGCACGGGAGGGCCGCATGGAATTATGGGTGTGGGCACACGCGCGTGACCCCCCTGTACTCCCCGCCTTTTGGCACGTGAACCAAAAAAGGTTTGCCATCACTGCTATAGGCCATCCAACCAAGCAGAAAAAGATAGATGTACTTTTTGCTAACCAACTAACAAATATATGTAGAAAACTTCAATAGTAATGGGAGACTTTAATTACCCTGACATCAACTAGAAAACTAATTCTGCATCAAATTTGAGATCAAACAGGTTCCTGATCAACCTAGCTGACAATTTTGTTGTCCAAAAGGTAGAGGAGAGAACTAGAGGGACAACCATACTGGACTTAATTCTTACGAACAGAGAAGAAGTGATAGAGGGAGTTGAAATTACAGGAACCTTGGGTGAGAGTGACTATGTCATATTGGAATTCAACATAATGCAAACACAAGCAACAGAATATAATCATACCAGACTCTTAGATTTTAAAAGAACTGATTTTAACAAACTCAGAGAGAGCTTGGGAAAGGTTCCTTGGATGAAAATCCTAAAGGGGAAAACAACTCAAGAAGTGTGGGAAACTCTGAAAAAAATAAGATCATAAAAACCCAATCCAACACAATACCACTGGAGGGGGGGGGGAGAAATCCAAGAAGAAACCAGCATGGCTGCACAAAGATCTCTCTAATAAACTGAAAGACAAAAAGGATAAGTATAAAAAATGGAAAGAGGGACACATAACTAAGGCAAAATATCAGCTGTTAGCCAAAATCTGCAAAGATGAAGTCAGGAAAGCAAAGGCTCAGAATGAACAAACACTTGCAACAAAAGTCAAAGATAATAAAAAAAGTTTCTTTCAACATATATATAACAAGAAAAAAGTCAAGGAAACAGTCTGTCCACTAAAGAGAGAAGATGGCAAGGAAGTAACAGGCAGTAGGGAGAAAGCAGAGCTGCTCATTCTTCGCATCAATCTTCACGCAGAAAGAGATTATAGCCAAACGCACCAAAAAAAATACGGTAAAAGGCAGACTAGAAATAAAAAGTAAAATAAGCAAGAAAATGTTTAGAAAATATCTATCTGATCTTGACAATAACAGGCAGTAGGGAGAAAGCAGAGCTGTTTAACTTATTCTTTGCATCAATCTTCATGCAAAAAGAAACTATAGCCCAACCAGGGGTGAAATGCAGCAGGTTCTGACAGGTTCTGGAGAACCGGTAGTGGAAATTTTGAGTAGTTCGGAGAACCGGTAGCGGAAATTTTGAGTAGTTCGGAGAACCGGCAAATACCACCTCTGGCTGGCCCCAGAGTGGGGTGGGAATGGAGATTTTACAGTATCCTTCCCCTGGAGTGGGGTGGGAATGGAGCAGGGGTGGGTTCTGGATTTTCTTACTGTCGGTTCGCTCAGGGATGTGACGTGCGGGTGGGTTGTGGGTGCGCGCGCTTTGCACGCGCATGTGCAGTACAAAAAAAAGCTTCTGCGCATGCACAGAAGCAAAAAATGAGAGAACTGGCTCGGGGGCATGGCAGGCGTGGGTCACTACCAGTTCCAGCGACCCACGCTGCCGCGTTACTAACAGTTCTATAGAACCGGTCCAAACCGGTAGGAACCCACCTCTGGAATGGAGATTTTGCAGTATCCTTCCCCTGCCACGCCCACCAAGCCATGCCTACCAAGCCACACCATGCCCACCAAGCCACGCCCACAGAACCGGTAGTAAAAAAATTTGGATTTCATCACTGAGCCCAACCTACCAAAAACATAACTGTAAAAGACAGACTAGAAATAAAAGTTACAATAAGCAAGAAAATGGTAGGAGGATACCTGTCTAATCTTGATAAATATATGGGATTATATCCCAGAGTTCTGAAGGAGCTGGCAGATGTCATCTCAGAACCATATCCAGGAGAACATTCCAGGACTCTGGAGAGGAGTATTACCTTCTCAGGAAAGAAGCATTTGCCAGAAGACATCAGGAGTGGCACGGAATCACCCTGTGTTGGGAGTCTTGTTTTATTTGGAAGTGCTCGAAGTCTTGCCCTGCTCCTTTCACAACTATTTTTGGGGAAGCTCCATGTTCACTTCAGACAAGCCCTCCAGCATTGTCCCTGTGCTTCCATTTACTCTTCATCTCCACTCCTTTTGCTTTAAGCAGTTTCTTCCACGTTTTCCTTGCTGTTGAGTACAAGACATAAGCACATTTTATGTCTTGGGGATTGTATGCTGGTCAATCTGCTCCTGCTTAAATTGTGCTTGTTTGTTTGTTTCTTTTCAGGAGAAAAAAGGAAGGCATTCCTTATGGGACCTTCTTGCTGTTCTGGTTGTAGGGAAATCCCAGAGAATCACTGGGCTGCCATGTTTGGATGCACTAGACCCAGAACGATGGGATGGACTCTTTGTACATTATATCAGTTAATAAGGATGTGCAACTCTGATAAGAAATGGGGCAACACAAGTCAAACTGATGTTTTCCAACACAATCATTGAAATCAGATCTCACTTAGTTAGATCTAAGATCACTTAGGAGGCCACTTCTTTGTCTTTCCTTCTTGCTGTAAGGGAGAGACTGCTACTCAGTCAACTTTGCAAAAATCCTACATCTAGTTATCAATGGCTGAATTTGCACAACAGACAGACAGATAGAACACCATAAAAGAGTTTGTTTGCATAGTATTTTAGATTGACAGAGCAAATAGATCTGCTAATTTGGATCTGAACTAGCTTTATTGCAAGCTGTACACATTTCTCCAGAGGCATGTGTTTCCTTATGTCTTCTCCTATACAGTGTTTGGAATTTGGGAGCCTCAGTTGTTCTCCACTTCCTTCTGGCCCTCTTCTGCACGCTCCTTGTATCTATATTTATATCTATCTTCCAAAAATATACCATGTAATACATTTCCAAAATTGTTCCATGACTCACCTATACCTTTTTATTTCACCGGAGAGGTCAAAGAACATGTTCCAGTGTCGGTACAGAGATTGACAATCTTCTGCAAACCTATATTATATTTTGTTTGTTTGTTTTTTAAAAGGAAAATCTCTTAGATTACAACATGGATCTTTTGAAGGGGAAAAGATGTGGAAATCACTAACTCCTGGCAGATAAGGCCTGACAAATGGTTCTCTACAAACACATTCTTTATCTTCCACAGGTGATCTAATGCGTCTGGGTACAGCAGGATAAGCAGGATCCTATGGCAGAATAAGTTAATAGAAAAAGAGCTGTAGAGGGGAGAACGTGCTACAGAAGATAAAAAGATATTTGCAATCAATTGCTGAAAGGGAAAACTAGTCTGTGGCAGAAAGTAAAACAAAACAAAGGGCAGAGAAGATGGAAAGAAGAACAAGGCACTAAAAGAAGGGCAACAAAAAAGTAAACTCTACAAAGAAATTATAAGCAATGTTCAACCTTAAGAAGAGAAGACTGGGGGGGGGATTTTCTCATTTCTGAAATTCAGGTAATCCTTGACTTACAACCACAATTGTATGAGCCGAGGTGGTGCAGTGGTTAGAGTGCAGCACTGCAGGCTACTTCAGCTGACTGCTAGCTGCAGTTCGGCAGTTCAACTCTCACCGGCTCAAGGTTGACTCAGCCTTCCATCCTTCCGAGGTGGGTAAAATGAGGACCCAGATTGTTGGGGGCAATATGCTGACTCTGTGAACCGCTTAGAGAGGGCTGTAAAGCACTGTAAAGCGGTATATAAGTCTAAGTGCTATTGCTATTGCTAATTGAGCCCAACATTTTTGTTGTAAGCAAGATATTTTTTAAGTGAGTTTTGCCCCATTTTATGACTTTTCTTGCCACAATTGTTAAGTGAATCACTGCAGTTGTTAAATTACTAACATGGTTGTTAAGTGAATCTGGTTTTCCCATTGATTTTGCTTGTCAGAAGGTTGCAAAAGGAGATCACATGACCCCAGGACACTGCAACGTCATAGATACATGCCAGTTGCCAAGCGGCTGAATTTTGATCACATGACCATGGGGATGCAGCAACGATTGTAAGTGTAAAAATGGTCATATGTCGCTCTTTTCAGTAGTAAGTTGGAATGGTTACTAAATGAATGCTTGTAATTTGAGCACTAACTGCATCTTAAATAACATTTAACAAGGCTGAGTTTGAAACAGAATTGTCTACAAATGATGGACATGTGATGCTAAAATGTATAAACTGTAAGGGAAATTTGATACAGAAAAAAAAACAAGGGAAAGAATGTATGACAAAATGAGCTAATACACACTGAGAATGTGGTTGAAAGGATTGAAATGTACATTATATTATAATCTTAAGGAGAATTTTTATAAAAAGATGTATTGTGGGTCTATGTCACTGGAGAAATTGTCTAGAATGTCAAAAATGTAAACAACAACAAGGGACATTTTATCATGCTTGGTGGATGTAAAAAAACAGAAAATTCTGGATTCAAATACATGCAGTGACTCAGAGGATTTTAAAGACTAATATACAATTGAATCCAGCCAAAGGGACATGTTAACTGCAGTGAAATTATTATATTCTTTGCAAAAAAATCCTCAGTCGGGGCCAATGGAGTGGGTGGTACATGGCTGCAGCCTCAAAAGAAGAACGCTGAGAGTTAAGCATTTGTCGGTAAAAATAAATTTAACACAAAAATAGTTTGTCGTGAAAGCGACTGCCTGCGAAGGCTCCTGGATTGGGGCTGAAAAGCGGAAGCGGAAGCAGTATGCTCCGTCCCATATTTTGGTAGACCAGGTTGCCCTGTTTAAAAAAAAAAACCCGCTGAGAGTTAAGGCAGAAGGCGGCAGCTGTGCTCCTGGTTAAGGCTCCTGCAGCCTGTTTGGACTGTGGTTGCTTCTGAACTGACCTTTAGCAGTCGCTGCTTTGCTGATCTGATGATGCAAGTGACTGGAAAATCTCTTTTGATTTCTCTCTGTTGGCTGTGGTCAAACCCACAGAAAGAAGGCCAACAAAGTTGGAAGAAGAGTTGCTGTTTGTCAATTAATTTCCTTGCAGAGTAAGGAGGAGAGTGGCTGTTAACTGAAAAAAGTGGAATGATTTGCCTCCAGAACAGTAGTGGGTTCTAAAACCCGTTGCTACTGGTTCGCGCGTGCGCTCTTGCGTGCGCGCGATGCTTCTGCCACTGCTACCGGTTCGGCCGAACCGGGAGCAACCCACCGCTGCTCCAGAACCTGTGGATGCTCCATCACCAGAGGTTTACAAGAAGAGATTGGACAGCCATTTGTCTGGAATGGTGTAGGGTCTCCCACTTGAGCAGGGAGTTCAGAAAATCTAGGAGCTCACTGGCAGGCAGGCAGGCAGGCAGGCAGGAGATGGGAATGGGGAAGGAAGGAAGGAAGGAAGGAAGGAAGGAAGGAAGGAAGGAAGGAAGGAAGGAAGGAAGGAAGGAAGGAAGGGATTGTTGCTCATTAACATGTTTTTTTCCTCCAGGTGTTATCTTTGATTTATATAACAGTGTTACAGGAGTGTTCCAATATTTGAGGGGCTCCTACAAAGATGAGGGGGTCAAACTATTTCCCAAAACACCAAAAGGCAAGACAAGAAACAATGGATGGAAACTAACCAAGGAGAAAAGCAACCTAGAACTAAGGAGAAAATTCCTAGTATTAAGACCAATCAATGGTCTCCTGCCTGAGCAGGGGGTTGGACTAGAAGACATCCTAGGACCCTTCCAACTCTATTATTCTATGTTCTATGTTCTACATCAACAAGGTCGTGATTATCTAGTTTGTATTTTGTGTTCTGATTATTTTTGCCAATGTGTAAGACTGAGCATTTGTTGATTGAGATTTGAAGTTGCCACTTGATTGACCATTCTGATACATAGTCAAGGTCTTTTTGAAGGGTAGTAGGATTGTCGGTGGTGTTGAATAGTTTTACATCATCTGCGAAGAGGACGCAGTTGCTTTTTATATTGTCACAAATGTCATTTCTGTAAAGAATAAAGAGAGATGGTCCTAAAACGCTGCCTTGGGGAAGACCGCTGTTAACAGGTACAGGGTACCACTGAGTCAAAGGCTTTGCAAAAGTCTATGTAAATTGTGTCTATTGCTTTGCCCTGATTGAGTTGTGTAGTCCATGTTTTTACAGTGCAGGAGTTGTAGATTGCAGGATAAATTTTTCCTGAAACCAAATTGTTTGTGAGAGAGTAGATTGTTAGTCTCTAAGTGGCGGGTAATGGATTGGTTAATGATTGATTCCATGACTTTGCAGGTGACACAACACAACTTCGCTGGAGAATAGTAATAGGGAAAATACCAAAAATCTTTGGGTTAGAGACAAGACTAGAAACAACTAAACTAAGAAAACAGAATTAGATTAAGTCCTAAGTATTAATATAATAATAATTAGATTCTAGGACCAGCGGAACCTTAATTAATAAATGAAAAACGATAAACCACATGGAAGTCGAAGCCATCTGAGGAAAAGGCTGGTGGAAAACTTTACCTTGCCACCACCCTCCAAGCGCCAGAGGCCGAATACTCCGACACGATGGAGAGAGACCAGAGTGCTAGATTCCACAGTGATTATCGTAAGTAAGATCCCTGCGAGCGACTCCCATGAGCAATCCCCCGAAAGAGATCCCACGGCAGAACCCTACGGTGCCCAGTGAACGATCCCCCAGCGGAGCGACTAATTCCCAACGCCCAGCTGGTCCGGTGAGCGATCCCCGGCGGAACGACTAATTTCCGACACCCAACTGAGTTCTGCCCCAGTGAGAGAATCTCCCCTGGAGCCCAACGTGTGAATTCCCGACGCCCAGCTGAACCCAGCGTGCGGATCCCCGACACCCAGGTGAGCTTTACCCCAGTGAGAGAATCTCCCCCGGAGCCCAGCGAGTGCCAACAGCCCTGCGGACCCTAGAGCGTGATCCCCTGAGGAGCACAGCTGAGATCTGCCCCCAGCGTGGACATCTCCCCCGGAGCTCTGAGGAACCGGAGAGCGACCCCCGAATGATTAACCGGGAGGAGGAGAGTCACCACGTGAAGGATCGGCAGGAATCACTTAGGAGCAATCTGCCCCCAGCGTGGACATCTCCCCCGGAGCTCTGAGGAACCGGAGAGTGACCCCCTGAAAGATTAACCGGGAGGAGGAGAGTCACCACGTGGAAGGACCGGCAGGAGCTAAGGAGAGAAGGAGAGC
>QLTV01002434.1:424490-450140 GCA_003457575.1 Thermophis baileyi
CCAGTTTATCTGCGTGACCGCCTTATGCCACATTCCTCCCATCGACCAGTGAGGTCGCACAGGGTTGGCCTTCTTCAGGTCCCGTCGGCCCGACAGTGCCGGCTGGCAGGACTGCGGGGGAGGGCCTTCTCTGTAGCCGCTCCGACTCTGTGGAACCAACTTCCCCCCGAGATCTGTACTACCCCCACCTTACTGGCCTTCCATAAAGCCGTTAAGACCTGGCTTTTCCGGCAGGCCTGGGGCCAATAGTTGTTCTGATTGGCCCATGTATGGTTGTGTGGATGTTTTATTTTAAATATAGATGTTTTTTTTAATTGTTTTTATATGTGTTTTTTTTTATGATGTAAGCCGCCCAGAGTCCTTCGGGAGTTGGGCGGCATATAAATTTTATAAAATAAATAAATAAAATAAAATATAGATATTTTATAGCTCTTTTGACATGTTGGAACATCAGCTAATACAAAGGGGCTGCTCAGAAGTTGTGGGAATCTTGCTCCAGAGGGGAAGCAGTTGGGAGATGCTCTCTGGCTCATTTTCCCAGCTGTAAAATAGAAAGGAGAAAGCCCATTTTTTATGAATTCAATGTTTTAAGTACAAAAGACTAGAGCTAGGTGGAACATTCACTCCACAAACCTTTAATCAAGGCATCCCATGGATAGGGCAGCACTTTATTTCAAGGCACCAGCTTCAGTCCGGGCATGGAAAGAACCTTGGTAGAAAGAGGTGGAAGAAGTGACTGGAGTTGCTGCTTTTTGACACTCTCATTCAAGGCCTGGAGGTGGAACATTACTATTCCCCAAGTTAAGGCCTCTTTTCTGATGGAACAGCCTCCCTTTGTACCAGCATTCCCAAGAACTGGGGACCTCAAAACACTCAGAAGAAAGAGATACTGACAAGATATGTTTTAGTTGGTAGAACAATTTGCATAGACAATGTGCAAATGAGTGAAATTGGTTCTCCTGCCTGAGGAAACAGGCAGGAGGGAGCTGCCTTGTCCTTCACAAAGTGAAACATTAATGTCATTCTGAATTGCCTAATTGAGTTGGAGAACTGATCCTCATGAGGATTTGCAGATGTCCCTCTCTTTCCAAGTATAATTAGTGTAACTCCAATGTAAATGGCACTTAAGATCTCTTTCAGAACTTTGCATTCATGAATTTATTATGTGGTGGAGTCGAAGACAGGAGGGGAGGAAGTGGACATCTTAGGGGGTGGAGGGAAAACATCCACCATACTTAGAAAGTCTTCATGGAGCAGTTTTGCAGGATTTTATCCCTTTGTTTTCCCTCAAAAGTGCAGACCTTTAGGAGGTGAGCAAGTAAGGGGAACATTGGTATTAGCCTCTCTGGAGATTTATCTCAATAAATGTGGATTAAATAGTGCATGGTGGCAGAGTGTGTGTGTATTTGTATGTGTGTTATCTGATCTTTTATAGGAAACAGATTATCCTGTGAAAAGTGGACATCAAGTGTAACTCCAAGGTGTCGTCAATTAACTATACTCACTTCTCCCAGATCATCATCAAAAAAGTTTCTTCTGAGTCAATTGTTGATTAAAATGTTCTGTTTTAATTTCAAACAGCAACCAAAATGGTCCCTTTTTTAAACAAATCAAAATAATTTAAATAAACTATTTTCAATTGTAATACATCATCTTATGATATATTTTGAACCCTGTTTGGATTGATTTAGAGATCTTTCTCTACCTTCAGCACAGCCCTCAAGTCTCATTTTGGAAAATACCAATCCTTGCCAAGGCAAGCTACAACAGTTTAAACAATATAAAAAAGTTGTTGAGACTTTGGAAAAAGTGCAAAAAAGAGCAACTAAGATGATTAAAGGCCTGGAGACTAAAACATATGAAGAATGATTGCAGGAATTGGGTTTGGCTAGTCTAGAGAAAAGAAGGACTAGGAGGGATATGATAGAAGTATTCCAGTATTTGAGAGGCTGCCACAAAGAGGAGGGGGTCAGCTTATTTTTCAAAGCACCAGAGGGCAGGACAAGAAACAACGGATGGAAACTAAATCAGAACATCAAATACAAGCTGGGCGGAAATGATCTAAAAGATGACCCACACTCTGTCAAGGACCTAGGAGTACTCATTTCAAAAGATCTAAGCAAGGCATTCGACAAAGTAGACCACAACCTACTTCTTCGTAAACTAGTAAAAAGTGGGATAGACAGCTTCACCACCAGATGGATTCACAACTGGCTGACAAACCGTACTCAACGAGTAGTCCTTAATGGGTCTAAGTCTACATGGAGAGAAGTAAGCAGTGGGGTACCACAAGGTTCTGTCTTAGGCCCAATACTCTTCAACATCTGCATAAATAATCTAGATAAGGGGATAGAAAGCTTGGGGAAACAGCAAGCACTTTAGAAGATTCAGAAAGATTTTGATAGACTNACATATAAACTGGGTGAAACCAGGCTTAATAGCAGTGACTGTGAGAGGGATCTTGGAGTCTTAGTGGACAACCAGCTAAATATGAGCCAGCAGTGTGCAGCGGCAGCCCAAAAAGCCAATGCAATTCTAAGTTGCATTAACAGAGGGATACAATCAAGATCAAGTGAGGTACTAATACCATTCTATAAAGCCTTAGTAAGACCACACCTAGAGTACTGCATCCCGTTTTGGTCACCACACTATAAAAAAGATATTGAGACTCTAGAAAAAGTGCAGATGAGAGCAACCAGGATGATTAGGGGACTGGAGACTAAAACATATGAAGAACGGTTACAAGAACTGGGCATAGCTAGTCTAGTGAAGAGAAGGACCAGGGGAGACATGATAGCAGTGTTCCAATATTTGAGGGGCTGCCACAGAGAGGAGGGGGTCAAGCTATTTTCCAAAGCACCTGAAGCAGAGGTGGGTTTTATGTGTTTATGGCTGTTTTGCTTATTTATATCCATTTATTTGTGCCATTTTTTCATGTGTCCATGTCTATGTCTATACTGATACTTGTTTCCTTGTACTTGTTGACAAAACAAATAGATAAATAAATAAATAATCAAAGAGAGAAGCAAGATGGAATTGAGGAGAAACTTCCTAACAGTGAGGATAATTAACCAGTGGAACAGCTTGCCTTCAGAAGTTGTGGCTGCTTCATCACTGCAGGTTTTTAAGAAGAGATTGGACAGTCACTTGTTTGAAATGGTAATGCTTGAGCAGGGGGCTGGACTAGAAGACTTCCAAGGTCCCTTCCAGCTCTATTCTGATTCTGATTTTTAGTAATTGAAAAAAGGAAAATAAAAGGAATGAATAGATCCATCTATGTTTTCTAGGTGCTGAGTCAAAGGTAGCCCAGGTTAGCAGAACAACAGGGTTGAGGGGAGAGAACACTTATTTATCCTTACCTCCCATATGAGGAGAGGACTTAACAATTGTATAGAAATTGCTTACATCAAAGAAACCTCTCTATAAGAGAAATGTGAAAAAAGCTAGGGGGCACAGGTGTTATAATAAATGAAAAACGGGTTATGGCTTTTGTTTTGTTTCCATTTTTAAATCAAGATCACAGAAAGTGCAATAAAAGATGGCAAATGTTGCAAGTGAAATAAACAATGGGCGAGACACAAAGGCACATAAAGGCATTCTCTAAGAAAGATTTCAGTGTTACACCTTTTCCTATGACAGAATCCCACCCAATATCTTCATCTGTCCTGATCTCAGGGACGAGAACTAGAAAAGAGCAGTTGGACCCTGGACCGGTTCTCCAGTGAGTTTATTTGACCATCTCCATGGCACGGTGCCCAGAAAAGCTTCTAAGCCCATTCTCCGAGACTCCAATTTAAGGGGGGTCCTGTTGCAGAATCCCTTCCTACCAATCCTTGTCAAGCGAGCTACAACAGTTTAAACAAGCCTTAGCAAGAGCCAAGAATGGCTGCTTCTATAGGGCCCAGGATCCATTGCAGATTGTCTAATGACAGGGTATGACTCCAGAAGTGACAGCCATTTTAAAGGATGTGCACACACTCTGGTCATGTGGCAAGCAGAGAGGATACCAGCTTGGGCTTCAGACGTCTAATGGGGGGAACTTCTAGATGCTGCCCTGATGAAAACCAACTTGTACCTGGCTGGGTTGGCAATCAATAGTTTCCCTGCTACTGATAACTGCCTTTAGTTTCTCATATTTTGCAGAAGGCAAGGTTTGTGAAGCAGTCCAGAAAAGGGAACCCAGTTCTGATTCACCGTATCTCCAGTGGGTGGCCAAACTTTTTTCAAGCATCAGACAACTGCATAAGGTAAAACTCTTCCTGCCCAGAGGAGTTCTTGGCCAAACGGCAGGCAGAGTAAGGAACACAGAGCTTCGCCTGCTGCTGAATGACAGGCTCAATGTCTTTCTGGGTCAAAGGTATCCAGAGAGTAAAATAGCAAAGGAATATGAGATTGACACCTAATGCCACTCACCGTATTCTCTGCATTAAGAAATAGAATATAGGTGCTCAATTATCACAAAGTTTTGAAGATTTTTCTTTTGATGACTTTTCTTCCAAGATGGCGCTGCCGACGGCAGCCTCGGTGAAATGCTCTCTCATAGTTTTTATGTTTTTTATTATTCTCTGTGATTCACTCCGGATTTCATACTCAAGAGACCAATTGCTAAGCATCAAGCAAAGTTTCTTTAATGGGCAGCTTTCTGTGACTACCCCCCCCATCTTTACAAATGCAGAAGAGATTCTAATACAGGAAGAAGCAACTTCATCTGAACAATGGATAAACAAAAACAAAAGGAGGAGACGCCAGAGGTGGAGAAGGGGTAAGCGAGCGGGATTTTGAATAGACTAAGGAAAAGTGGAATAAAAACTCCTCTTCCTTCACTCTTTCTGACTAATTTACGTTCACTCACTAATAAGATGGATGAAATACTTCTTTTAAATAGATGCAACTCTGATTTTTACAACTCACCAGCTCTCTGCTTCACTGAAACCTGGCTGAATGAGTCAATTGATGATAGCAACTTGCATATCCCAGGGTTTCAGATACAAAGAGCAGACAGAATTGCAGAAACTTCAGGTAAAAAGACGGGAGGGGGCCTGTGTTTTGATGTCAACAGCCGGTGGTGCCAGAATATAACTATACTGAAGAAATTCTGTGATGTGGACTTAGAGACATTAATTATTATCAAATTATTCATGAACTGGGAGAGTCAATGGTAACAAGGTCAGCCAATGAATAGGCATAGCAACTAAGTCAGCCAATGGGAGCTAAACACATCTGAGTCTGTGCAGAGAATCGAAACTGAAGCTAGAAGGCTGGGCGTAGCTCAGCCCACTCTGTACTCTGTCCACTCTGAACTCTGAAATGAAATCAACTGTTCTCTCTTGCCTGTAACTGTTGCTATGTTAAAGAAGAACTCTACTACTGGTATTGTAAATACTCATCTGTTATTCTTGTATATAAAGAAGTTTCTTATTTAAATCAATCCTGCTGCATCAGTCTGCCTGTGTGTGCTTTCTGGATTTAATTTTATGCAACAAACTCTGATAATTATCGATTGCAAACCATTTTATTCCCCATGAGAGTTTTCCTCATTTCTTGTATGTTTCTCCACAAGCTTGTGTAAACAATGCATTATGAACTCTAGCTGACTAGATTATGTGGGCTGAAGTTAAATACCCAGATTCACTCCTCATTGTGTTAGGAAATTTCAACAGGGCTAACTTAAGCAAAGAGCTACCAAAATATTTTCAGCATGTCAACTGTCTCACCAGAGGCAATAATACTTTAAACCATTGCTACAAACATTAAAAGATGCTTATTGGTCTTTATCACGAGCAGCTGTGGGACACTCTGATTATTGTCCTTTCCTGCTTGCTTATTATTTGGAGAATTTCAGTGAGTTGGTTGAACAGCAAGAACAATCAACCAGTGGAATGGCTTGCCTTCAGTGGTCCATGACTGGAGATTCTCAAGAAGAAATTAGACAGCCATTTGTCCTGAATGGTATAGGGTCTCCTGTGTGGACAGGGGGTTGGACTAGAAAACCTCCAAGGTCCCTTCCAAGTCTGTTATTGTGTTATTCCTTAGTTGGAGCTTAAGAGAAGACACCCCACAGTCAGAGGTGGGTTCCTCCCGGTTCAGACTGGTTCGCCCAAACTGGAAGCAACCCGCTGGTGATGTCACGGAGCCGGTTCGGTCGGTGCCGGTCCATGGACGCCGCCATCTTTATTTTTGGATTATTATTATTTTTTGGAAAAAAAATGGGGGGGGGATTTTTTTATTTTTTTTTTTCTTCTGTGCATGTGCAGAAGCCGAGTTTCCGGCACTGTGCATGTGTCGCCATCTTGTTTTTGGCTTTTCTACCCACCCAAAACTTTCTCAGCCCTCGTAGCTCTCATTCACTTTTTAGAGAGAAATCTTATTCTAGGCTGTAGAGGAATTCCACATTTAAGGCCCAGTGACCAGAGTTATGGGGGCTTACTCCATTAGGGTTTGGCACAGTAGTGGGTTCTAAACCCCATCGCTACCAGTTCGCTCGTGAGCGCACGCTCGCTCGCTCACGCACACGATGCTTCTGCGCATGCACAGAAGCATTCCGGGCGGGTGGGCAGAGCCTCCTGCCACCACCACTACCGGTTCGCAGAACCGGGCCGAACCGGGAGCAACCCACTGCTGGTTTGGCAGACAAAGTAGAGGAAAACCAAGGAACCAACCATTTAAACAGTGTTTAGCCTTCCATGCTTTGTACAGCGCATCTCTATAGGTTCTGACATATTGGCAGATGCACTACGGAATAGGCCCACTGGTGCCTCTCTTCTTCCCAATCAGTGATTTTCCTTGGAGACAGAATGCCTCTGTAATACCACCCCTGTTTACACAACCTGCTTAGCAAGACTGTCAAAGACCTAAAGGCTGCATTCATATTACATGCTAAGCTTGGCTGATTTGATTTTTGTGACTTGGTGCGCAGTGCCAACCCAGCCTGCTCAGTTAATTTATGGTTCACTGTATTCTATGAACTACAAATGGATTAACTCAGTAACAGGTTAACTTAGTTCCCCAACCCCCACTCCTGCTCCTCCTCCTCCTCTTTTCAGGATCCAATCAATGCATGCTAATTCAGGCAGAATGACAATATAAATGACATATTGAAGCAACACAGCCGTGGCACTGCAGAACCGGAAATGGTTTCCAACTGCTGAAAGATGAGAATTGACTTGATGTTCAATCAGAAAGCAAAAGTTGCATCTTGTTAGCCCGGTAATTTTGCATGCAATGTTTATTTAACAATCAAAAGTTTTATCATCACATTTTGAAAAACACATCATTAACTCCCTTATTTGAGCCATTACTACTACAGCCCCTCATGCACCCAAAGCAGCTCAGCCCAGCCTCCAGCCCCAACTGGCTTTCCCGAAGATACGTTTCTCAGCCCTGATTATAAACCAGAGCTGGCAAAACAGAGTGATTTAATGAAGTTTTGATACAGCTCATCAAATACTGAAATGAGAAGTTGCAATATTAATTTAGAAACTCATTATCATTTCAATTCTACTCATTCTAAACTGCATTAATAATGGGGCAGTTCATGGCATTTCTGAAGGATGATGTATCATTCAAAGGGCAAAAATATATTTCAAAATTACATTTCATTTGACATCCAAACATCAAGCATATTTTCCGTATAACCATGTAATCAATTCCTTTCTCTGTGTGTCTCTTCCCATCTTGAGGTTGAGGGAGAGGTGGGGGGGGGGGCAAAAGTGCCCCTCCCAGATGGAAGCACAGAATCTGGTCTAGGAAACTAAGACTTCTTTTTTCAGCCCTGCCCTCTGCCTCCAATGAGGCCCCATTGTCAGAAAGAGAGACCTCTCAGTTGCAGATGAGAGCTTTGTGCTAGATTGAATTGTTTGAGAGATTTGGAAGAGCAGCTAAGTGCCCCAAAACATTATCAGCAGCCTAAGGAGAGAAGCATGGAAGGAACTACAGTATTCAGATAAGCTATAGTGGTAAAAGGTAGCTGGAACAAGTCCTCCTGATGTGACCCAGGCTGAAACTCAGGAACCATTCATTATCTGTCTGGACATTTTGTTGGAAGTTGACTAAGCCTTCCACAGAAATGGATTTACCATGTGATTTACTCAGACTGGAAGCTCACTAGAACATTCAAAACTCACTCACTCAGCTGCTTATTTATTTAGATTTAGAAACTGTTTATGCCCAACTACTCTGGAAGGCATACAATTAAAAAAAAAAGAGAGAGAACTCGAAAACCAAGGAAGAAAGCTGCATGTCTGGGAAATATACAATTGAAACAACTAGAGGTGCTTGATGTGGTTATGTTATACCAAATTAAGTAACTGAAAAATTGGGCAGTACATCAAGCAGTGGGTTTGTGAGCACCAGGAAAAAAACAAGGTGATCACTGTTCCCTTTAAGGTGCGCGGCCGCGCGGCCGTGCACGTGACAGGGAATCACCGCGCAGCAGTTTCGAACTGCCGTGCAGCGATTTCCCATGTCAGAGGGAACGTTGAAGGTGATTACTAGAAACCAGCATGGGTTTGTTATGAACAGGTCATGCCAAACAAACCGTACCACCTTCTTCTGATAAAGTGACTAAATTAGTGAACCGAGGAAATGTCGTGGGTAAAGTATACTTAAATTTCAGTAAGGCATTTGATAAAGTAGAACACAGCCTATTTCTTGGTAAGGTAGAACAATGCAGAAGACAGTATCACTATCAGTTATAATTGCATTTGGCTGACCAACCACACTCAGTGCGTTGTCCTCAATGGAACTACATCCATATGGAGGGAAGTATGTGGTGGGGTACCTCACGGTTCTGTCACAGACCCAGTGATCTTCTTCATAAATGATCTAGATGAGTATATTGAAGGGGACCTCATCAAATTTGCAGAAATGGGGGAACTGCTAAAATTGAAAGAAAGACTCAAGATTGAGAAGGATCTTGACAGTTTTGAGAATTGGGCCTTATCAGTTCATTGGGCCTAAGCAGTTCAGTGGTGAGAAAAGTAAGGGCCTGCACTTAGGCAGGAAAAAAAATAGATGCCCAGGTACAGGATAGTCAGTACTTGCTTCAATAGTAGTGCCTGTGAGAGGGATCTAAGTATCCTGGTGGACTACCTCTTAATTATGAGTCAGCAGTGTGCTGCAGCTGCCAAAAAAGCCAACACAATCCTAGGTTGGATCAACAGAGGGATAGCATCAAGTGTATCAAGTGTGGCCTCACACAAAGTGATAATGCCACTCTATATTCCACTAGTGAGGCTACACTTGGTATACTGAGTCCAGTTCTTGTCACCACGATATAAAAAGGATGCTGAAGCCCTAGAAAGAATGCAGAGAGGAGCAACTAAGATGATCAAAGATCTGAAGGTTAAATTGTATGAAGAACTGCTAAAGGAATTAGGCATTTAGCTTAACAAAGAAAAGATTGTGGGAACATTCTCAATAGACCTAAGGGTAGGACAAGAAATAATGGATGGAAGCTCATCAGCTGGAAACAAGGAGGAATTTCCTAACACTGAGAAACATTAAGCAGTGGAACAGTTTGCCTATTAGAGTTCTGGGTGTTCCATTGCTGGAGTTTTGAAAGAAAAGACTGGACCAATTTTTTCCTGAGATGGAATAAGGACTCCTGCCTTGGGCAGGAGATTGGACTAGAAGACCTCCAAGGTCCCTTCCAACCCTATGATTCTATGAAATTACTTCCTTTGACACCACAGTGCCAAAGCCACGCCCATGCCATTTGTGTTTTATTGGATGCTATTTCCAACTCCAGTAGTCTCACTTTATCACTTTTTATTTTCATTTCCAACTCCATTAAGTAGCATAGCTGTTCAAGTTGATGTTGCTAATGAACACACGTGGCAAAGGCTTTGTAGGGAGCAAAACAGAACACAGAAGCAGACTGATGGTTTCGCAAGAGATGAAAAAGTGACGTAAATTGTGGGAATTGTGTTTGTTTGGTTTTTTAAAGTGAAAAATGTGTACAGTTAAGCAGTAATACTTCCCCCCCCATTGAATAAAAAATGAGGTATAAAATCACATAGTGAATAATAATATTTTAGCACATTTTTAGGCACTTGTGATCAGGAACGGAGACCTAATTGCACCCACAAGAGCAGAACCCAACACCTCCTGCACAGTGCAAAGCAACCCCTAACCGCAGAATTCTCTCTGGGAGCACCGAGGACAAAAACCCAAGCGTTGATTTCATATACAAGAAGAGACTTACAACCATTCGTTTAGTGACCGTTCAAAGTTACAACGGCACTGAAAAAGTGACTTATGACCAGTTTTCACACTTATGACCATTGCAGCAACCCCATGGTCACATGACCAAAATTCAGACGCTTGGCAACTGACTCATATTTATGACAGTTTTGCAGTGTCCCGGGGTCATGTCTTCCCCTTTTGTGACATTCTGACAAGCAAAGTCAATGGGGAAACCACATTCACTTAACTGTGGCAAGAAAAGTCGTAAAATGTATCAAAACTCACTTAACAACTGTCTTGCTTAATGACAGTAATTTTGGGCTAACTTAACTTAACATAGGTCAAGGACTACTGTACATTTTAATTGGATGAAAGAAACCGTATGATTACACCCCAGAGATGCATTTCATTGTTTGATCTATTGCCAATTCTTTCACCCAAAGTTGCCAGGACCTCTTGAATTCCCACCCCTCTGACTCAGAGAGGAGGCTTCAAAAGCCAAGATGGCAGCTGGGGTGATGCACTGGAAAAGAGATGTTGAATACTAATGAGGGAGAAGTTGTGACGTATGACTTCCCCCTCATTGGTCCATTCTCCAAGGCGGGAGAATGAACCGGTGTCAGTGGCTGAAACGCCAGACAGCTCCCTGTATAAGAGGAGCTGCCGGCGCACCAGCCGTTTATCTTTTAACCAGAGCAGAAATAAAACCTTTTTCCTTTTACAATGCCCATGTGTCCTGCCTCCTCACTCAGACCCGACTTCTAACGATGAAGGTGGGATGCTAGAGGAGAACAAAGGACAATCACCGCGTGGCATGGATGGCCATTTTCGTTCAGCACAGCCGAGTTCAGCACCGGCTGTCAGGATGGCTACCTATGCTCCACCCGAAACTTTCAACCCAAGCCAGCACGATTGGCTCGCATATATGGGACAATTCAGAATGTTCCTGGAAGCTAATGCCCTGCAAGGGACAGAGGACGAGAGAAAGAGAGCCCTGTTCCTCAGCTATTGTGGAAACCACCTGTATAAGACGGCTCAAACACTAGCCGCACCAAAGAACATAGAAACCATAGAATGGAAGGAGCTACAAGAAATGTTGGAGGAACATTATGCCCCAGCAGCATCACCATTCGCCCACCGACTCGATTTTTACCGCAGAGAGCAGCAACCAGGTGAGACCATAAATGAATACATTACCAAGTTGAGGGACATCGCAGCCAGTTGCAAATTTGAAAAGGTAGATCAAATGCTAATAGATAGAATCCTTGTGGGAATGAGAGACCTAAGGCTGCAGAGGAAATTAGTAACCAAGAAAGCACTCACCCTCAAAGAGGTACTGGAAGAAGCGTGAGCAGCTGAGTTTTCTGACAAACCGATGACTGATAACGCTAAGTCAGGAAGCGTCCATTCCTCCAGGGGGGCTGACAATAGATACACAGATGGGAGTGAAGAAGAGAGAAGCGATGATGAAGAAGAAGATATCTGTAGAGTCAGAGCAGAGAGGAGAACAAGGCATAATGAGGCGGAACAGAGACCTCCATGGTGTGCAGGATGCAAAGGGAATCACCCCAGGTTGGCATGTAGGTTTAAAGATGCCATATGCCAATGGTGCAAAAGGAGAGGGCACATTGCTGAGGCTTGCAGAGTGAGCCTGCCTGCGTACCCCAACCAGAGGCAGCCCTCCAACCAGCCACGTGACCAACAACAAAGGGTATTCCGGAAGGTGCCAAACTCAAACTACAGGCAGGAAGAAAACAGAAGCGCAAGAGACAGAGACTATGAGCACACAATAATAGGGCATTCTGATGCCTATAGAGAAAAAAAATGCACATCACCGTGCAGATTGGAGAAGAGCCGTGTGATATGGAGATAGATAGTGGATCCCATATCTCCATAGTATCCTGGGCAACTATAAAGAAGGCAATCCCAGAAATAACCAGGCAACAACTAGAGCCACAACGAATTAAACTAAAGGATTATCAAGGAAACAGCATCCCAGTCCTGGGAAGAGGGTTTTTCCCCCGTGAAATTCAAAAAGTTCAAGGGCCTCCTACCACTAACCATCGTGGATAAAGACCTGCCCAGCCTGCCTCGGGTGGAGTGGTTTAAAGATATTGGCGTAGAAGTAACCATACACACTCTACAAGGAGAGGACTCTGATGATTGCAAGTGGAATTGCAGTCTGAATTTGAGGACGCTTTCGACGGAAGCCTGGGCAAGTATACGGGGACCCCTATATCTTTCAACCTAGACCCTAGTATTACCCCTGTCAGACTGAAACCAAGGCGAGTCCCTATTCCTCTTCGGCCCAAAGTGGATGAACAATTAGACAAGCTAATTGCACAGGGGGTTTTGGAGTCGGTCAACCATGCTAGGTAGGAGACACCTATAGTAATACCAGTGAAACCAGATGGGTCAGTTCGCATATGCGCTGACTACAAATGTACAATAAACTAAGTGCTGCAACAGAGCGCCTACCCGGTACCAATAGTACAACATCTGTTGCATTCCTTTGGAAAAGGAATTTTTTTTGCTAAACTCGATTTGGCCCAGGCGTATCAACAATTACCAGTAGACGATGCTACTGCAGAGGCACAAACCATTGTGACCCACAGGGAGGCTTTTAAATGCTGCAGACTACAATTTGGGGTTAGTGTGGCCCCAGGAATTTTCCAATGCTTAATGGAGCGCCTCCTATATGACATTCCAGGGGTAGTACTATATTTTGATGATGTCCCCGTGGCGGCAGAGCACAAAGAACAATTGACACAAAGACTGAGATTAGTTTTCCATAAATTCCAGGAGGCCGGCTTTAAGATAAACAAGGAAAAATGCAGAATAGCAGTACCCAGTGTCGAATTTCTGGGATTTTTAATTGATGAAGCAGGTATTCACCCCACCAAAGGTAAAATCAAGGCAATTAAAGAAGCCCCCACCCCAACAAATAAAACAGAACTTCAAGCATTCCTGGGGCTGTTAAAGCATTTTTTTTACCACAGAAGGCATCTGTTGTGGAGCCGCTGCATCGATTGCTTGATAAGATAGCAGAATGGATTTGGGGATGCAGGGAAGCTTCCGCTTTTGAGGCAGTAAAAGAACTATTAACTTCTAATAGCGTCCTCATGCAATATAATGAGACACTGCCTCTCGTACTGATTTGCGATGCATCCCCATTCGGAATAGGAGTGGTCCTCAGCCACTGCCTAACAAACGGAATGGAGGCGCCCATCGCATTTTATTCGAAAACACTGTCAAAAGCCGAACGCAATTACCAACCAACTGGATAAAGAAGCATTGGCGGCAGTGGCCAGGATTAAACGTTTCCATGAATACGTATATGGGCGAGAATTTGAACTAATTACGGACCACAAACTACTTTTAGGCATCATCGCAGGGGACCGACCAACCCCAAACTTTTTGTCTCCCTGAATGATGAGATGGACAGTCTTCCTGGCCGCGTACAAATATCGCCTTATCCATCGGCCAGGGAAAGCTATTGATCATGCAGACGCCCTGAGTCGATGCCCACTACCAGACCTCATTGAAGACCCAGCCCCAGCCACATCTGTCCTGTTAATAGAGGAATTAGAAATCAGTCCGCTTACAGCGCAGAGATTGCAAGACTGTCAGCCAAAGACAGCACTTTGGCGCAAATTTTAAACTGGGTGTTGAGGGGATGGCCGGAGGTAGTGGAAAGTGAATTTAAGCCATTTAAAACTCACCAAATTGAATTGTCTGTACTGAAGGGGTGTCTACTATGGGGGGATAGAGTTGTAATACCCCGGGTATTGAGGGAATCGGTCCTAGAATCGTTGCACGAGGGTCACCCTGGCATGGTCAGAATGAAAGCATTAGCCAGGAGTTACCGTATGTCTGGTGGGTGGGGATGGACAAGGAAATAGAACAATGGGTGGCAACGTGCTCACCATGCCAAGAGACTAGACCAGCCCCTCCTAGCACACCCCCCAGAGACTGGGAGACCCCAAAATCACCATGGGCACGTATACACATCGACCTCGCTGGGCCGGTACAGGGCCAAACATTTCTCATAGTAGTAGATGCATATTCCAAATGGCTTAAAGTGGCCCTCATGAAAACTACCACGGCAGAAGCAGTCATCAGAGTTTTGAGGAGACTGTTCGCCACCCATGGAATACCAGACATGGTAATGTCAGACGATGGTCCCCAGTTCACAGCCAATCAATTTGAAATGTTCCTAGCCAGCCAAGGGATCAGACATGCCCTGTCAGCACAGGCACATCCGGTGGCCAATGGCATAGTAGAATGGATGGTCAGATCAACAAAGGAAACACTGGCCCGCATGGGCCCACGGGACTGGCAGGAAAAAATAGATAAGCTACTGTTAGTCCAACACATTACACCAAATGCTACCACACACAAAAGTCCAGCTGAATTATTAATGGACTGGAAGATAAGGTCCCAATTGGACAGGCTGCACCCCAATTATAGTGCAGAGGTACCCGTAGATTCCACCAGCAAATGCCGATCATTCGAAGTGGGGAGTTTAGTGTATGCCCATAATTACATGGGCGACCCAAAGTGGGTACCGGCGATAATAACTCAAGTCACCGGACCCAGATCTTACCGAGTAGAATTAAATGATGGTAAGATCTGGAGTAGACATATCGACCAACTCCGGGGCTGAAAACACCTCAACAACAGGAAACAGGTACTCACAGAAACCGACAATCACAAATGAACACAAACGGAACCGAGACGAACCACACTACAGCCCAACCTCACATGGGTGGGATGGGAAACACAAAACAACAACAGCCTAGCCAACGAACCAGAAAATAAATGCAATCACTTATCTGTAGAAGGGGGAGTCCAGCAAAGATCCTCCGAGGAGCCTGGGCCCGCGGAGCCAGCCACGCCTCAAGAATCCTTCGTGGTGCTTCCAGGGGCTGATGCCGGAGCGGCCGCAGGCCCAACTGTTCAGGCAGCCGCCATAGAGTCGAATGAACCGTGCAGGTCCAGCCACGCCCATCGAAGGCCCGCCTACCTATGCGACTATGTAACATAAGACTGGTTGGACTCTACCAGGAGGGGAGGAGTGTTGAATATTAATGAGGGAGAAGTCGTGACATATGACTTCCCCCTTATTGGTCCATTCTCCAAGGCGGGAGAATGAACCGGTGTCAGTGGCGAGCTGCCGGCGTGCCAGCCGTTTGTCTTTTAACTGGAGCAGAAATAAAATCTTTTTCCTTTTACAATGCCCGTGTGTCCTGCCTCCTCACTCAGACCCGACTTCTAACAAGAGAGGCACCCTTTAAGGGTCCAGTCGGGATTGTGCCTCCAGAAGGATGCCTCAGAGTGTGGGCTGGTTCTTCACCCCACCAGGGATCCTCTCTGGCAAAGTCTGGGGGTTTCCCTTCCAAAGACACCCAGGCAAATGGCTGGCAAGCCATTGTCTCCAGCTGGGAGGAGAAGGAAGCCAGCGGAGGAGGCACAAAGGGCTCCACCTTGATGATAGAGAGGAGAGAGCCATAAACTGCCTCCCCAAACCAACCCCTTCTCTTATCAATCCTGATGTGTGAGTTAATTATATTCTATCCCCCTTTCCCCTCACAGAATTAGTAATTTACAAAGGATTTTTTTAAATTCAGTAATAATCATGCATGGATATCTCATACAGGACACAAGGTCTTTCCATTTAAAGGTACAGAACTCTGCACTTGTTTACCAGAACAAAAGTGGACTGTGCCATTTGGCCACATTTCCCTTCTCCTTTTAATATCTCCTGATGTCCTCTTTTCCCCCCTTCTCTTCCCCTCTTCCGGGACCTCATTCCAACTGGGACCCAATGGGGAGAATGAGGTCCTCCTCCTTCCCTCCCCAAATGCTCCTCTGGCTGCTGCCCCCACCCCCTGGCAACCTCAGCAATCATTTTCAGTGTCAGGATCCCAGGGAAACGAAGTCTATGCTGCTGAGTGAGGGGCTCAGCTGCAAGCCCAAGACAGTGAAAGTTTCCCCTCGTATATGGGAATGTCACCATCCAAGCTGGTTTCAAAAGCAGTTTCGAAATGGGGACCGAAAGGGTCCTTGTCAGTCTTTGAAGGAGGCTGCTCACAGCTGGGGGTAGCCGGTGGCAGACGTTGGGCTCTATTTTGTCATTTGGAGGTTGGGAGGAACCTCTCTGCCCTTTGGCCTGCAAGATGAGAGTCTGGGTTGGCTTCCTCAGCATCAGCCTCTTCACCTGACCCCGAGTGGCTTTTCTGGGCTGGCCGTGCCCTGTTTATCCCAAGCCTCAAATCGAGGCACCAAACACATCGATGTGGGACGAGACAAGATTTAAATGCAACAGGAATTATAGCATATTGTCCAGATTGTTTAAAATATTTTTGCTGTCAATTTAGAGGGATTGTCTTGCTGAGGGTGATCTATTTCAGCTCACTGCAGTGCTGACTGAACAGCCAACTCATGAAGAAGAAGAAGAAAATAAACCCACACAAGTTACAATAATTTAAATAATTGGGTGTTTTTTGTGTATGTGACAGTATCAGGAATACACAATGCTTACCCACAGTAAAATCCTGAGGGATGGGAGAAGCAGGAGCAGATGAATTCTTGTGAAAGAAAAATGCTATTTTCATGCAAATATCCCTCTATAATAAAATACCCAGGGAATAAAAATGGCAAGCAGCATTTTTATGCAGAAGGCTGGTCTTCTGCACAAGAGCGCTGCCCGATCTTGCTGTCATTAATAGGACCAGATGCGTAAACGAAAAGGAAGAAGGGTATATGAAGGCAACCTGGGAGGAAGAGGAGGAGGAGGAGGAGGAGGAAGAGGAGGAGGAGGAGGAGGCCAAGGGTAAGGGGAGGGGAGGGGATCCTCAATTTCAGGGAAATTCACTGAAGAAAGCAAGCCCTTGCTGAGGATGGGCCAAACCACCCAATTCCTCCAAGCGCCAATTTTCCTCCTTTGCTTTAGTTATCTTCTCTACAGTTCCAGGAAAGCCTCTGGAGATAAAATGAAAAGGTAGAATTCCAAATGCACCTGTTAAAGAAGTTTTCTTGCATCAATAGAGAAGGAAGCCTTTGCCATCTTCAAAATAAACACTTGCATAATTTAAAGTTTTATTACTTACTTAATTTATAAGTTATTTCTAAAATAGCAGCTCCCCTGTGACGATCTGTGTAACCGGCAGGGTTGCTGGCCAGGCTCATTGGCAAGCTTAGCATCCCCTGGAAATGAGATGCTGTGCATCACTTGAGAAAGAACCTGGAAAAAAGGTTGCCCCTGATTATATGGCACGCTCTGGCGTAAAGAAATAGCCCTGCATTATACATAATAGCTAACAGGAAGCATATTCTTCCAATCCTCCTCTCACCGTGAGGACTAATCATTGCACAGAACAGAACAAAACAGATGACTACTAAAAAGAAAACAAGGGGAGGGGGAGGAAGGGACAGGGAGTAGGAAAAGGAACAGGGATTGAAACAAAATATATAAACTAGAGGATCTCTCTCTCTCTCTCTGTCTCTCTCTGTCTCTGTCTCTCTTCCAATATGTGGAAATAATATTAGATAGAAAATTGCCCCCCACAATGTTCAAATTTGCATTTTGGAAGAAACACCTGGATTTGACTAGCACCATGCAATATGGGCAACACGGAACCAAATTCAAACTGGCCATGGTAGTTGTGCTGATGCCCCTATAAGTGGGGCAAAATACAATAATCAAAATTGTGACTGCGGGGATGAAAAACAAACTATCCAACCTATAGTGACAGACTGCCAAAACAGAGTCTATAATGGAGACTTTGCTGATTTCCTGGCTGTGACAAATGAAGCAAAAATTATATCTGTAATCTAGACATAAGTTTATAATATTTTATATTTTGTATTTTTATCTCTTGTGTTTTTATTGAAATGTGATGTGAATGTGCCACATGATAAATAAATCTCTCCAGATAAAATCACCTTGACTAATTCTAGCAAAAGAGTGAGATACCAACAGCTCATATCAATATCAGAGAAACTCTAATTTTCCATACCTGAGATGGAAGCATAGAACACGAAGCCTCCTCAAACCCAGAAAGTCCATCAAATCTCTGAATCATCTTTGAATCTCTCCAAAACAATTCAAAGGCACTTATTCAGCTTGATGCAGAACTCAGTTTGAAGATTCAGTTTTAAAATTCGGTCCAAAGCGATGAAATAATAGAACATAGAATAATAGAATTGGAAGGGACCTTAGAAGTCTTCTAGTCCAACCCACTGCTTGAGCAGGAGACCCTACACTATTTCAGACAAATGGCTGTCCAATCTCTTCTTAAAAGCCTCCAGTGATAGACCACCCCACAACTTCAGGAGCAAAGTTGTTCCATTGATCTATGGCTCTCACTGTTAGGAAATTTCTCCTTAGGTTGCTTCTCTCCTTAATTAGTTTCCATCCATTGTTTCTTGCCTTCTGGTGCCTTCTGGAAAATAGTTTGACCCCCTTGTCTTTGTAGGAGCCCCTAAAACATTGGAACACTTATCATGTCTCCGCTAGTCCACAAGTAGACATTCCCAACCTGCAACCGTTCTTCATGTTTTAGCCTCCAGCCCACTAATCATCCTTGTTGCTCTTCTCTGCACTCTTTTCAAAGTCTCAGCATCATTTTTATATTGTTGTGACCAAAACTGGATACAGTATTCCAAGTGTGGTCTTACTGAGGCTTTGTAAAGTGGTACTAGAACTTCACATGATCTTGATTCTATCCCTCTATTGATGCAGCCTGGGATTTGCATTGGCTTTTTTTGGCTGCTGCTGCACACTGTTGGCTCATATTTAAGTGATTGTCCACTAGGACTTCAAGATCATCATCAAATATATTTTGAATCAAATATCCTCTGGGAAACTTCATATAACCCCTTTTTCCCCCTCTAGTTGTGTTCTTTAATTTGCATAATTCTGTAATGTCATTTTTAAAATGCAAATTCTCCTGATGCAAGCTCTCTTTTGAAGTTCTGTTTTATAAACATGGCTACATTATTTTTCCACTAAATTATCATTACTATATTTTTTACTTGAATCATGTTTTAAATTGATTTTTTGATTGCAGAAAGGACTGTTTCCATCTTAATAATCATCCCATTAAAAATCTGATGGCAATAAAATGCTTTCTCTTGCTCTCAACAGAATTTCTTGTAGAATTCTTTTACATCTTTATTTGGTCTCTTCTTAAATCAGTTTTATGGGGAAAAGACTAAAGTGATTTGTCTATGGAGATTCTCAATCATCCAGGTCACGGTTGTCCCAAAAGTGCTTTTCTTCAAAAGGCTGACATTTTGTTCTTTGAAAACATTTTGCTTATCATCCAAGAAGCTTCTTCAGTTCTATCTGACTGGAGGGGAACGGAAGGATTTATATATATAATATAAATATGAATAATGTATATAGAATATATAATTGAATATGAAGAAAATCCTTCCATTCCCCTGCAGTCAGTTAGAATTGAAGAAGCTTCTTAGATGAGAAGCAAAATGTTTTCAAAGAAAAAAATAACAGAACAGAATAACAGAGTTGGAAGGGACCCTGGAGGTCTTCTAGTCCAACCCCATGCTCAGGCAGGAGATCCTATACCCGTTGCTCCGGAGCCGCATGTGGCTCTTTGGGCCCTCTGCTGTGGCTCCCTGTCCCATCACTGGCTGGCCCTGCCCCTCGCCTTCCCCTCCCCTCCCCTCCCTTGCCTGGCCTGAGAAGATAAGGGCAACGGCGGGGGATGGAGAAGCGGCTGGGGCTGATTCTCCAGCGCCTCACTCTTGTGGAGCTTCTTCTGGCCCTTGTTAGTGCTGGGCATGCCTTGGTCACTTGGGGAGATGCGCAACCTGCTCTCTGCCCCAAGACACTGGCCTGGCCTGGCCTGGCCGCAACCAACACCGGCCTCGCTAACATGAGGGCTGGTGGGATGGGAATGGGATCCGGGAGGAGGGGACATCAGAAAGGGGGATGGGCCAGCAGTCCCCAGCTACGGCTTTAAGAGGTTCAGGGCAGTGGAAAAAGGGAGCTGGCCCCGCCAAACCTCACACGCCCACCCCGGGGGTCTGGCTCGGAGAAAGCCCTCACCAAAGATGCTCACCCGTCAGCCTATCTCCCCCTCTCTATGTCTCTCTCTCTCTCTCTCTCTCTCTCTCTCTCTCTCTCTCTCTCNCTCGCTCTCTCTCTCTCTCTCTCTCTCTCTCTCTCTCTCTCTCTCTCTCTCTCTCTCTCTCTCTCTCTCTCTCTCTCTCTCTCTCTCTGTATCCCTCTCACACACTCTCTTTGTCTCTGTGTCTCCTCTCTCTCTCTCAGAAAGCCATGGCTGGGCCAAGCCAGCAAGCTCTCCTTGGGGCACTTCGCTACTCCTTTTACTTCTTCTTTTTGGAAATCCAGGCTGGCTGAGGAACAATCGCCAGCCACGGCAGAGATTTCCCTTTGGGCAACCCTCCCCCTCCTTCTCCTCTCGTGACCCCCTGGCCGGCTGTGGCAGGGCCGGGAGAGTGCACACATGCGGGGAGACCCTCAAGCAAGTGCCAAAGCACAGCAAAGGCGCATGCAGGGCGGCCGAACGCTCGCTTAAGGAGGGTCTCCCCGTGCGTGTGCACCCTCCCGGCCCTGCCACAGCCGGCCAGGGGGTCATGAGAGGGGAAGGAGGGGGAGTAGGAGGAGGGTTGCTGGAGCCTTAGTGCAGGAGCGAAGTGGCCCTGTACCTGCCTTCGCACCACATTTGCGCATAAGGCAGCCTTCGCTTCCTGCCACTTTGGGCTGGAGCTCATGCCCTCTGTGCTCGGCCGAAGAGCTGCCCAGGGGGGACGACAACACAGCAAGGTGATGGCCGGAGCCTTAATGCAGGAGAGAAGCCGTGTCCTGTTCCATCCTGTTAAGACTCTCCTTAAGCGAGCGCCCGCCCGCCCCATGCGCGCCTTTTCTGGAGGAGGGGAGAGAGAGGGGAAGATAGGAAGAGGGAGAGAGAGAAGGGGAGAGAGAGGGAGAGAGAGAGAGATACAGAGAGAGAGAGAGATACAGAGAGAAGGGGAGAGAGATACAGAGATACAGAGAGGGGGAGAGAGAGGGAGAGGTGCAGAGAGATACAGGGAGGGGGAGAGGGGGAGAGAGAGACTTAGAGAGAGAGAGAGAATGGTTTTGTGGCTGGATAGGCATGGCTAGGGGGTCATGTGACTGGGTGGGAGTGAGTGACATGGAGTTGGGCACGCCCACCCAGGTTTTGTGGCTCCTGGTGTTTTTTTCTTCTGTGGGAAACGGGTCCAAATGGCTCTTTGAGTGTTTAAGGTTGCAGACCCCTGTCCTGTACCAAACAAATGGCTGACAAGTCTCTTCTTAAAAACCTCCAGTGATGGAGCATTCACAACTTCTGGAGGCAAGTTGTTCCACTGATTAATTGTTCTGTCAGGAAATTTCTCCTTAATTCTAGATTGCTTCTCTCCTTGATTAGTTTCCATCCGTTGCTTCTTGTCCTGCCTCCTGGAGTTCTTTATGGCAGCCCCTCAAATCAGTGGTGGTATTCAGCCGGTTCTATCCGGATCGGGCGAACCGGTAGCACTGACTGCGGGTGGCCCCGCCCACCTGCCCGTATGTAAGCTCATCGCATTTTTGAGGCTGTGCGCATGTGCAGAAGGCGTGCGCGCTCACATTTGCGAACCGGTAGGGAAGGTAAGTGAATACCACCCCTGCCTCAAATACTGGAAAACTGCTATTCTGTCGCCCCTAATCAAAACCAAGAAAGTCCAGTTGCCTTTTAGAAAAAGCACCTTTGGGACTGAAGTGATTGTATCATCAAATGCCAAAAGTAGCCTAATTTTGATGTAATTCATGTTTCCGTGAAAGCAAGTTCTCACACAGTCACAAGTGACCCCCTTTATATCAGATCAGTCTATTATCACTAGAAGAAAAGTGAAGAATCTCTCTCCTTCCTGGAAAAGAGTGACTTCTAGTCATTGCATCTTGCAGGCAGGTAAAACAGAAACAAGAATCTCAACCTCAATTTTATTTTAAATACAGCTCACATTTGATGCATAGCAGTTGTTGGAATTGTTTCATAATAGCTTTATTCATTTTTCAATAATAAGCCTCATTATCAAAAACCTTGTTTTCCTTAATGCTTTTTTATCTACAATTTTAATTTTTTTTTAAGATAACAAGTATATATTCCCCAAATTCTGTGCTCTGGCTGGAAATGGTACTAACTGGTAGCTTCAACACAATATTTGAATGAATATGCAAATAAGACTGAGGTTAGAGGTTTCTTTTTTGTATTTACTGGGGTATCTTTGGTGCTTTGCTTTGGACCTTGCTGAATTCTTAAGCTCTATTACAGTCCTCTTTGAGAGACTGTTTTTAAACTCCAAGATAATATCTTTCAAGACAAAATTATTAACAAACTCCTAAATAGCTGCTGCTGTCTGGAGTTCTCCAAATTAGATTTATTTATGTCTGATTATAGCAATAATTTGAAAATAAATAAGGGACATAGATATTTTTTGACATTAGAAACAAAGACAAGCCACTATTAATCTTTTCTCAAATAAAAATAAAGTATGCCTACGGCCTTTTCTAGAGATGGAGTTTCTTGTGGTTATTCCCAAACCCCAAGTGAAGTGCTCCAGAAAACATTGGCTGTTTGGAGAGAGATCATGAGCCGAATGATCAAGAGCCGTGGTGGTGCAGTGGTTAGAATGGCTAACTCTGTTCACTGCCAGGAGTTCGATCCTGACCGGCTCAAGGTTGACTCAGCCTTCCGTCCTTCCAAGGTTGGTAAAATGAGGACCCAGATTGTTGGGGGCCAAGAGGCTGACTCTGTAAACCACTTAGAGAGGGCTGTAAAGAACTGTGAGGCGGTATATAAAACTAAGTGCTATTGCTAGTGCTATCTCTTGCCCCTGAAGAAGAGATCACCTTCCTCTGGATCATGAGCAAATGGCAAGGGCATGTTCCTCTTGAGGCTGAGGTTATAGGCAAATGGCAAACCTGGGAAGTTTATCAGCTACAACAGAGATTCATCTCCTATATTTGGTTCTTTTATATGGTATGCATCAGGGGTGGGTTCCTCCCGGTTTGGACCGGTTCTCTCGAACCGGTAGTGGCCCGCTGGTGATGTCACGATGATGTCACTGAACCGGATCGGTCGGTGCTGGTCCGTGGGGGCCGCCATCTTTTTTTGGAATTTTTTTTGGAATTTTTTTTGAATTTTTTTTTTGAATTTTTTTTAATTATTATTTTTCCTTCTGAGCATGCGCAGAAGCCGACTTCCGGCCCTGTGCATGCAGTCGCCATCTCTTTTTTTGGCTTTTTAAAATTTTTTTGTTACTGTGCATGCGCGCGCGCGCACCCATGCGGCGTGGGAGGGAGCGAACCGGCAGCGAGGTAAGTTGGAACCCACCCCTGGTATGCATGTAGCAATAGCACTTAGACTTATATACCGCTTCACAGTGCTTTACAGCCCTCTCTAAGCGGTTTACAGAGTTAGCATATTGCCCCCAACAATCTGGGTCCTCATTTTACCCACCTCGGAAGGATGGAAGGCTGAGTCAACCTTGAGCCTGGTGAGATTTGAACCGCCGAACTGCAGCTAGCAGTCAGCTGAAGTAGCCTGCAGTGCTGCACTCTAACCACTGCGCCACCTCGGCTCATGTATGTAACATTCCCTTCTCATCCCTATGGAAGGTCCGTGTCTTCCTCAATCTCAGGTTCTTTACTGCGGCCTGGGAGCTTGAGAGTTCTGTGCAGGACCTCAGCTGTTCCTAGCCCTGCACTCTGATGTCATTCCTGGGATCTGTTGGAGCCACCCGCCCAGCTTAGGAGTCACAGCCCCGAATGCTCCTACTACCAACCACTAGGACCCCTTTGGCTTTCCTTTTCCATCCTCTCTAGTTCCTTCTTCAGGCCCTGGCACTTCTCCTGTCCTTAGCACCTCTACATCTGTCACTACTGCTATCTTCTGGTCCTTGTCTACTACTACAATGTCTGGTTGATTGATTGGCTTGCCTGCCTGTCTGGATCTGGAAGTCCCAGAGGATTCTAGCCCTGTTATTCTCCATGACCTTCTGTGGAGCCTCCTATCTGGACCTGGGAGGGTGCAGCCCATATTCTGTGCAAATGCTCCTGTACATGATGCCAGCTCCTTGGTTGTGCCATGTGATGCACCTGCATGCATCTTACACCCTTCCATTATTTGTTGGATGGTCTCTCAGAGGTCTTTCTGCAGCTTGAAACCTATTTATTTATATGTGTATTTATTCCTCCTATTTTCCTCACAGCAACAAACCTGTGAGGTGGTTTGGGCTGAGAGAGACTGACTTGCCCAAAGGCACCCAGCTGGCTTTTATGGCTAAGACAGAACTTGAACTCATGATCTCTTGCTTTCTAGCCTGTGCCTTAACACTAAATTGGCTCTCTATCTAGTGTGGTAAACTCCTGCTAGTATGGATCTGGTGTTTAGTATAGGTTTTTGTACTGCTATGATCAGTGCTGTCTTTTAGTCCAATCCTTTCCAGTCCCTGGCAGGATTTCCCAGTGTCTGCCACGTCAGCTATCTGTCGATGGTACATCCCATGAAGGGTCTTGTCCAGGGGTGAAATCCACTTACCTTCCCTACCAGCTCGCAAATGTGTGCGTGCCGTGCACACGCTCGCTTAGCTCGCACGTGCCGTCATCCGCGCATGTGCAAAGCCTTCTGAGCATGCGCAGAACGTGAAAACCATCCCCAAAAAAGGACGTCATGACATCCGCGTGGGTGGGCGATGCTTTGCGCAGCTGGCCCTACCGGCCCGCGCGAGCCGGTTAGAGATGGCTGCATTTCACCCCTGGTCTTGCCTTGCCATGGTCCTTCCTCTGCTTGAACTTTCTCCCATGTCTGCTCCAGGGATGGGTTCTAAATTTTTTTACTACTGGTTCTGTGGGCATGGCTTATTTTGTGGGTATGGCTTGATGGTCATGTGACGGTGGGCGTGGCTTCATGGTCATGTGACTGGGTGGACATGGCTTCATGGTAATGTGACTGGGTGGGCGTGGCCAACTCAATGTCACTCACGTCAAGGGGTGCCTCGCCTGGCCCCTCACCTCCCAGTGGCGGGTGGGAGGTAGCGGCGGTGGGCAAAAGGGGAGCGCCAGGTGGTGGGTGAAAGGGGAGCTCCAGGCGGCAGGTGGGGGTGGCAGCGGGTGAAAGGGGAGCTCCAGGCAGTGGCAGGCGGGGTGGGGGCGGCCCTCGGGGCCCTGGGAAAGTGCAGGATTTCCAGATGGGACTTACACAAAGTGCTGTGCTGCAAAATACTCTCTCTCCCAGGCAAAAGCAGCAGGGGGGAGAAGCAGCAGCTGCTGACCTGGAGAGCACATGATGGAGCCCTCCACGTGTTCTTCGGTGACCTGTTTTCTCTCCCCTGCTCTGTTGCTGGGAGAGAGAGAGAGAGAGAGAGAGAGTCTTTCACAGCACTGCGCTTTGGGTCCTGGTAAGACCGGAA
>QLTV01002434.1:458103-477997 GCA_003457575.1 Thermophis baileyi
ACTCTTTTTTTTCTTTTTCTTCTCTTCCCATCCTTCCTTTTTTTTTTTTGTTCTTCTCCTTCCATTCCAACAAAGATGTGGTCTTTTCCCACCTTATATCTTTCTAGTATTAATATATTTTATTTCACTTATTTCCTAAACAATAATCAAACGTCAGTTTTTAACTTCTTTTTCCTCTTTTCCAAATCATTCTTACTTTTTAATACAAGCTACTTTTATTCTTAACAGTTAATTCTATCACTTTATCACATTTCTAACAATCATTCAAAATTAATTTTTATCTCTTCTATCCCATACAAAACATATTTCAAAGTTACATACTTTCAATCCTCATATTTTCTTATGTACTTTTATAACTTCATTTCTACCTATTATTCATACATATATTTTATACAAATTATTTTTTCACATTGTAACTCTTCTATCATCATAACTTATATTCAAAGATATTACTTCACCCCCCCTTATCACCACAACAATTTATTCATAATTATTTAATTCTAATATACTAATTTAGTATACACATTTTTATTCTTCTTTTATCCCTTATCTTTTACCCTGTTCCATAGTTTTAATCCTCTTTTCTTTTTCTTTTTTGGTTGCCACCCCCATATTTCTTTTAGCTTTCTCATTTCTATCCTTAACTCCATTTTTTTTTTTTTTTTTTTTTTTTTTTCTTTTTTTTTTTTCTTTTTTTCTCTTTGTTGTTTTTTTTTTTTTTTTTTTGGAGCCAATATAGTGGGAAGTTGTCAGAATATTGTTGAATAATGTACAACCGTTGTAAGTTCTTTGCATATATTCATTTGGAATATTTTTTAAAATAGAGTATGTAGCCAAAGGAGAACCACACTTAACCGGCAATCAACCAGTAACCAATGCAAAGTAGTTCATTCTTCTCAGTTTCNCATCTTCTTTTAAAGCTTTCAACAAAACTTTTTGTTTTTCTCATAATTTCCAAACATTTTCTTCACAATTTTAAATATGCTTGTCCCGCCGCTAATCTTTAATTTCCTTATTTCTCCCCCTAGTATTTTTGGGGCTATTTTGAAAATCAAACAATCCTTTTTAGCCCAGATCGCAAATCACTCACTTTTTCCTCCTGCTCAGTCTTAGGGTTTCTGGTCCTCCTTCAGCTTTGTGGCAGCCATGTTTGCTGCCATGGCTCCATGCCATCGGCTAGGGGGTTTCCAGCTCAGGGAGGGGAGATGCGGCTCTCCTCTACCCTCCTGGCGGTCCCCTTTTGCTTCGCCCCCTCTCTGGGGGGGGGCTTAGGTCCGAATTCGGACCCTCAGGCGTGGAGTGTTTGGAGCAGGCTGCAGAGCTCGCGGTCCCGGCTTCCGATGTCGCCGAAGGAGAAACCGGAAGTCCCGCTCCAAAACCTTGAATGTGCTAGTAATACTCCTATGGAAGAGCCCTGTGCTGCTCTTTGGGAAGGGTGCGGTAAAGAGTCAGGCTGAGGGATCCCATAATGGAACTGGGGAGGTTGCTGCATTTTGGGCCCACTCAGTGGTCACATTAAAGTGCAGTCCAAAGTCATTAACAAGCCAAAAAAAATAATAATTGCCATTGTACTGCTAAGTCCTGATCTGCCTAAACAGCAAGGCAAGCAAGATTTTATGTGGAGATAAATTATTGGTGGATGGCCTTCATTGGTTATGTCCAGCGGTGGGTTGCTCCCGGTTCGGCCCGGTTCTGCGAACCAGTAGTGGCGGCGGCAGGAGGCTCCGCCCACCCACCTGGGACACTTCTGTGCATGTGCAGAAGCGTCGCGCGCGCACGCTCATGAGCAAACCGGTAGCAATGGGGTTTGGAACCCACTACTGGTTATGTCCCTTCGCCCTGAGCATTAGCTACTGGAGGGAAGAACAACCCCTGATCACTCTCCTTAGCATAATGGGGCAAAGCTAAGCAAGGTAGGGAGGGGCTTTGAAGAGGCTTAGCTAAGTGTCCAGTGACATGACTAATAATTACAGTCACAGAGCAATTAGTGCAGTCTGCGAGACCCATGGCTAGCCCTATGGACCTACCACAGTCAGAAGGGCTCCGAGGAAGATCAGGAGCGCCCCATCCTGCTTCACCACACTCTTCCCCTGCCCCTGTCATTCGGGCTAATAGGTCCAGAGGAAAGCAGGGTCTTGCAAGAAAATGGCATGGCTGGGAGGGTGTGGCCATTGCGGGCAACCCCTGAAACAGCCAGTGGAGCTAATTTTTTTTAACACAGCTCTAGTATTCCTCCAGAAGGATGATCAAGCCATGTTTTCAAAGAGTCCTTGGCAAATACCAGTCAGGCATTACCTATCGGGGATCCCATCTCTTCTGCAGCCCTAGTTCAAAGGCCATTAAAGGAATGGTTGGCTGGCTCAGGAATTCTGGGAGTTGAAGTCCACAGGTCATAAAGGGGCCATAGCTCCCCACCCCTGCCTTAGCATTTGGCTCAGGCCTTCCCCATTCCCGAGGGTCAGACCTTCGGGTCTCTTCCCAGGAGCCTGAATCACAACTCAGGTACTGGCACAGCGTGGCTGTGCCCTTGTCTCTGCCTGCCTGGCACTTTGTTCAGCATGCCAGCTTCTCTAGCGACTCTGCTCTCAGCTATGAATGTCAAGCTCCTCTTGCCTGGCCTGTGGTGGAGCTGAGTCTTCTTGGAAGCAGCACTGCCAGGTGGTCACCAAGGAAGAATTCAGAAATGGCACTGTTCGTAATTCTGCTTTTATCAACTCCTTTACGAATGTTCCCTATGAGTCTTTCTTATCAACTTGGCAATGCCCTAAGTTGATTAAAATTGACTTTCTTAACGCCCGGGCTTGACTACTCTTTCTCTTCCAATTAGAATCAAGACCTTTGGCTTCCAGCAATCTTCCTCCTCCTACACGGAGCCTTCCCTACTGATCAGTATCAAGTCAAGGATTACTGATCTCCTTGTGCCGGCCTCAGTCCTACAGAGGAGAAAGCAAATCAAATCAGGAATTTCCTAGACTGACCATTCTCGGCTGACCAACAGAGACCAGCGTTCTTTCTGTCACCTTCCTCTTTTTTTAAAAAAATAAGTTTTTATTGGGTTTTTTACATTTAAAATCACAAAACCACTTTTACAGCTTTCTACTATCGGTATCTATCCTGATTTACATTTTCCATTCATGGCTTGTTTTTTATACATTTTGTAATTTCTTTTTCTTATACATATCACCTTCCTCATCGCTGTGAAAGATCTGCAGCCTGGAAGGCATCACCCAAATTTCCTTTTTTGTTGGGCACCATAATTGCATTTATTTCTTCTCCCACTTCTTTTATCCCAGATGTTCTACACAACATTGTCAAATTCATTCATCTGAATTTGTTACCAGGAAGGGATATTTTTAAATGTACAGTGCAACTACTTCCCTTCCTATTCCTTCTATTTCATTTGAATACATTTTATCCTCTTGTTCATTAAAAGAGATTGCTAATCAACATTTTATGGGCATTTTATCAATTAAATTCCTCAAATCAAGATTTATTTATTTAGGATATTTATATAGCCACTCATTTCACAAAAACATGACTCTGGGCAGCGTACAACATAACAATAACAAAACTCCATAACCATGTAAAAAAACCAGTCAAACATAAATAAAACAAACACTTAAACAGAACTTATAAAATAAACATATGAAACTTAAGAAAGCAGGAGAACAAACATCACTTGATCTCACATGATCACCTTGCAGGCTCTCCTGGGATCCCCAAGGCTGATGAAAAGAAAACATGCTTTTAGGATCTTCTGGAAGGCTAAGAGAGAACCTCACCTTGGGTAGAATGATGTTCCAGAACCCAGAGGCCATAACAGAAAAGCCATGCCACCGGCATCCTGCCAGATGGAGCCCCTTTGAAGACAGGAGATGCAGCCTACCCCTCCTGCCAGGTCTGGTGGGACCAGCAGATGTAATCGGGAAGAGGCTTTCCTCAACTTGGACCCAAGTCATCTAGGACGTTAAAGGTCAAAACCAGCACCGTGGATTGCACCCAGAAGCAAACTGGCAACCAGTGGAGCTCATGGAACAAAATTGTTGTATCCCTAGGATTCCCACCATCTGCTTAAAAAGCTACCCATTCAAAAAGAAAAAGAGGAGGAGGAAGGAGCATTGATATGTTCACTGCCACCTTGAGTTGTATATATTAGAAATTGCAGGATAAAAATCTAAAAAAAAAAGAAGGTGGAATGAGTCTTGTTGCTGCATTTGTAAGTCCAGGTGACTTGGATTTTATTTGTCAAAGGGTGAAACAACGAACCTTTCTCCCTCCCTCTCTATTCCAACCTGCCTGCCTTCCTTCCTTCCCTGCCTACCTCCCTCTGAAATTGACATCAGTTTTCTTATACTCCAATCCAAGTGGCAAGAAAAGAAAGCAAAAGTGTGGTGTCTATGGAGATTCTCAGTCATCCAGGTCATGATTGTTCCAAAGGTGCTTTTTCAAGAGGCAACTGGACTTTCTGGTTTTTCTTTGAAGACTTTTCACTTCTCATCCAAGAAGCTTCTTCAGCTCTGACTGGATGGTGGGGAATGGAAGAATTTATACCCCTTGCAGACAACTGGTTATTTGCATTATTTTAGCGAATTGTTAAGGCCACTTGGAGGTTTATCTGTGTCGTCAGGGTCACCTGAGTAGCGCAAATGAACATGGAACTTTCTTGGAATTGTTGAAAGGACTGTGTTGTAGACTGGAGATAGAGCTGAAGAAGCTTCTTGGATGAGAAGTAAAATGTCTTCAAAGAAAAACCAGAAAGTCCAGTTTCCTCTTGAAAAAGCACCTTTGGGACAAATATGTGGTATTTTCTCCACCCCCACCCCAGCCCAGTCCGGTGCAGTGGTAGACAGAACATTTGGTCAGTATCTTTTCTAAGTTAAAGAATCCAAAACAGGAATTGCCTTGGTGAACTTCATGTCCGGCTGGCATCTGTGGGAGACAAGCAGCTGAAGAGGGTTGTGTAGTGTAGGAAGTTAGCACCCACCCCTCTCCTAGAAAAATGAAATATCCTAGGAAATATTAAAAAGGCAGAATATTATATAGAATATCCCTGGAAACATGTTTTTAGGCAGAAAATAGACTCACTCTTAGTAGCCCCTACCTTTGTCAATGGACCATTAAGACCAGAGCAAACTCACTCATCCCCCCCCACCTTTGTCAATGGGCAGTCTATTCTACATAACAAAGATAGGATTAGCCCTCTGCCTCATGGCACCTGGAAAGATTGCATCAGCCAGCACTCAATCTAGCTTGGTATTCAGGAGTTGCCCCTGCATGGCCCCATGGGAGTCTGACAGCCAATGGGATACATTTCTTACACAGGAACAGGAAACTCTTAAGGTGGGGCCCAACAGAGAGCATAAAGCCGGGGCACTCTCAGCATCTCAGCCCTTTTCTCTTCACCCAACATCTGGAAGCATGTGATCCACCTTTTCTGTTCAGGAGCCCATGCCATGTGCTCCTGTCCACCATTAAACCTTCTTTCCAAGCAACTTCCAGGAATCCAGTGTCTTTTTCCCCACTTGGAACTGAACCCAGAAGGATATTCCTTACAACAGTACAGTAGAAAGAAGAGTGCTTGGTCAAAATAGGAGCCGAGTAATTTGACACTTTCTTTATTACTGCTCGTATTTTGTCACATTCCCTTCTTTTCCTTGCTTTTATTTTGAACATATTACAAAAGATCCTTTTTTAATCTCAGCTCATTCTGAGTTTTATCCTATTTGACATCTTCTCTTTAACTCTGGGCTCTTTACAACTCACATATATTTTCATTTTATATTTATAGAACATTTCTATAGCTTCTTTTGCTTTCATTTTTTTTCTTTTTTTGGTATGTGTGTTGGGGGGAGACAGTATTTCAGTGGTTGAGAGGGGAATTTCAACAGCCAGAAATGTTACTGGATGTCCAGAAGATCTGGGAGTGTATCTGCTGTCAAGAGAAGAGGAGAATAGTTTTTTCTTCTTCCCTTATGATTGCCATGAAGGGTTGCTTACTTCCTTGATGTCCTCATCTGCATGGGCCCATCCACACAAGATCTCTCATGCATGATCCTCCACTCTTTCTCCTTGTAACATTCCCCACCCCAACTATAGGCCTACCCTTCTGGTGTTCTCTGCTTCTAAGTCCTTTCTGCAGAAACGGGAGGGAGGGTGAGAAACTATTTCAGAATCAGGATACAGCTGGAAGGGACCTTGGAGGTCTTCTAGTCCAGCCCCCAGGTCAACCAGGAGATCCTATACCATTTCAGACAAATGGCTGTCCAGTCTCTTCTTTAAAACCTCCAGTGAGGAAGCAACCACAAAGTCTGAAGGCAAGCTGTTCTACTGGTTACTCACTGTTATGAAGTTTTTCCTCAATTCAAGGTTGCTTCTCTCCTTGATTAGTTTCCATCCATTGTTTCTTGTCCTGCCCTCTGGTGCTTTGGAAAATAAATTGACCCCCTCCCTTTGTGGCAGCCTCTCAAATACTGGGATATTGCTATTATGTCCCCTCTAGTCGTCTTTTCTCTAGACTAGCCAAACCCAAATCCTGCAGCTGTTCTTCATATGTTTTAGTCTCCAGGCCTTTAATCATCTTAGTTGCTCTTCTTTGCACTTTTTCCAAAGTCTCAACATATTTTTTGTAATGTGGTGACCAAAACTGGATGCAGTATTCCAGGTGTGACCTTACTAAAGTTTTATAAAATGGTACTAATACTTCACATGATTTTGATTCTATGTTTATACAACCAAGGATTGTATTAGCTTTTTTGGCTACTGCCACACACAGCTGACTCATGTTTAAGTGATTGTCCACTAGGACTCCAAGATCCCTCTCATCGTTACTGTTTTTGAGCCAGATTTCACTTAATCTGTACTTGTTACCAAGAAGTAGGTTGTAGTCTACTTTGTCAAATGCCTTGCTGAAGTAAATATACTATATCCACAGCATTTAGCTGGTCTATTAATTTAGTCACTTTGTCAAAGAATGAAATAAGATTGGTTTGGCATGATCTGTTTTTAACAAACCTGTGCTGGCTACCGGTACTAGTTATAACTTTATTTGCTTCTAGATGTTCACAGATCTGTCCCCCGAGTACTGGGCCTAAGACAGAGCCTTGTGGTATCACACTGCTTACTTCCCTCCATATAGATATAGTACCATTAAGGATGACTCGAGTACAGTTTCTCAGCAGGTACAAATCCATCTAGTAGTGATGTTGTCTATCCCACATTTTTCTGGCTTACCAAGAAGTAGGTTGTAGTCTACTTTGTCAAATGCCTTGCTGAAGTAAATATACTATATCCACAGCATTTAGCTGGTCTATTAATTTAGTCACTTTGTCAAAGAATGAAATAAGATTGGTTTGGCATGATCTGTTTTTAACAAACCTGTGCTGGCTACCGGTACTAGTTATAACTTTATTTGCTTCTAGATGTTCACAGATCTGTCCCCCCACCCAGTATCTTCCCAGGTATTGATGTTAGGCTGATTCTGGGTCTGTTCCCCCCCCCTTTTTTTTTTTTGACAAGGGAAATCAAATTAGCCTTTTTGCAATCCTCTTGTATTTCCCCAGTGTTCCAGGATTTTTGAAAGATTTTGTAAAATGGTTCTGAGCTGAGCTCTTTTGCAATCCTCTGGTAGTTCCCCAGTGTTCCAGGATTTTTGAAAGATATGGTACAATGGTTCTGAGATAACAGCTGCCAGCTCCTTCAGAACTCTGGGATGTAATCCATCAAGTCCTGATTTGGTATTCTCTTACCATTTTCTTGCTTATTTTAATTTTTATTTCTAGTCTGTCTTTTACAGTTATGTTTTTGGTAGGTTGGGCTATAGCAGGGCTGTCAAACTCCCAGCCCATGGGCTGGATGCATCATGTGCCAGCCACACCCACGTCTGGTTTAGTGAAGTGGAAAAAAGTCCCGATACGTCACGTGATGCCACCATGATGACGTGAGTTTGACACCCCTGGGCTATAGTTTCTTTTTGTGTGAAAATTGAGGCAAAGAATGAGTTAAGCAGCTCTGCTTTCTCCCTACTGCCTGTTACTTCCTTGCCATCTTCTCTTTTTAGTGGACCGACTGTTTCCTTGATTTTTTTCTTGTTATTTATATGTTGAAAGAAACCTTTTAAAAATTATCTTTAACTTTTGCTGCAAGTCTTTGTTCATTTCCCCAATTTGCCAGAGAGAGAGAGAGAGAGAGAGAGAGAAGGAGGACAAAGAGAAAGAGAGGAGAGAGCTTAAGGAATCTACCAAGTTGGGATGAAATGGCTTTGAAGGGAGTGGTCACAGCCTAGAGGGGAGGCACCAGGCACACTAGCTAATGGAGGGGGGCAGGCTGGCCACACAGTACTGCTGGTGCCAGAAGAGGAGAGAAAACACCACTTTGGAGCAAGCAAAAATGAGGCCAGGCTGCCTTCAGGACCATGTTGTGCATGTATGTCCTCTAGAGTTGGCAAGGAGGCCATCCTCACCCTTGGACAAGCAGGAAGTATGGATGAGATTTGTGGTTCATATGCTGAGTTTATAGGGGCACCAAGAAAAAATGAAGTTCAGGATGATTGAATTCCTACAGGATGATTAAGTCCTTGAGAAGTCAGCAGAAGCTGGGCAGGTCCTGCTGCATTGGGGTCAGATCAGAAGGGAGGACTTCTTCAGCTACTTCTTTGCTTCAGTCACTCCCCAGCTGCAATGGGAGTCCAGGCCTCTCCAGCTATTTCAGGTATTTTTAAGTAGTGACCGTTTGGGGAAACCCTCCTTTTCCTCCAAACCTGATTTAGATGTCCTACCTGTCAATGACTACTTCAGCTTCAATCACAACAATACACGAGCACACAATAGATACAAACTTAATGTAAACCGCTCCAAACTCGACTGCAGGAAATACGACTTCAGCAACAGAGTGATCAATGCCTGGAATTCATTACCTGACTCTGTGGTTTCTTCCCCAAACCCAAAAAACTTTAACCTTAGACTGTCTACTGTCGACCTCACCCCATTCCTAAGAGGTCTGTAAGGGGCGTGCATAAGCGCACCAGCGTGCCTACCGTCCCTGTCCTACTGTCCTATTGTCCTCATCTATCTGTATTCACCTTGATTATGTTTATGTTTATACCTATACCTGCTATCTTGCACATGTTTGACAAACAAACAAATAAATAAAAATAAATAAATAAATAGAAGTTCCCTGGCACTTTAAACAAGGTTCCCTCTATTGCAGAGTTTTCACATTTCTGGGCTTGAAGAGAGAAGGGAGGCAATAAGCTACATATCTGAACTTTTTTTTTTTTCCAAACCAGTTTAGGTTTGCCATGAATATGAAATACAGATCTCAGCCCCACTTCTCATACATGGATCCTTGCTGCCTGTGAGCGTCTCATTACAGCATTTGTCGATGGCAGTTGCAAGCTGTTTCAGTGTTAATCAACATTTTCTCTGTCGTTATCTTGAGCTTTGCCAGCTTGGATCTGAAGTATAGATGAAATGAAATTAAATTAATCTATGCATTAATTACTCTTCACCACCCTATCCTCCCCCACCCCCACAGCCTTATTCCTCCTCAAAGGAGAAATAAGCAGTGCCAAAAATATATTAAAATAAAATAAAATGGAAGACTTCAATTATATTTTACAATAATGGGATGATTACAGTTTTTATGTTTGTATTAAATTGAGAATTAGGAGATATTTTACTGACATTTTATGCAGATAGCCCACAGCAAGCTAGGTAGCAGTTACATGCTGTAATAAATGTCACCATTTAAAAATTAATTGCTACACTATCTAACTTGCTGTGGGCTGTCTTGTTAAATATTAATGGAATATCTGGCGGGGGGGGGGGAGAAGAGGGTTGTGACTTATTTAGATGTAGAGCTGGAGGTGGAAAAAAGCTGCCGACCTCGTGCTGCCAAGCCAGAGAAGGTCTTTCCCGCTGATGTGACTGGCTGAAGAGCCAGGCTGCCTCTCTTTGGGGCATCCTGACTGTGGGGCAGCGCCACAGGGTCTTCCCTGCTCATGGGGCGGTCAGGGAGGGGATCTCAGGGGCCTCCAGGTCCTTCTCATCCCCCAGATGGTCTTTGTCCACAAGTGGTTCCAAGTTGTGGGTCTCCTCTCCACACTTTTTGAAAAATCCCTGAAATCGTGGCTACGAGAAGGAGCAGTGGGGTTGCACACATGCAGTTATTATATAAAGAGAGAGGCTGCAACACATCATGCTTGTCTTTATTTTTTTCCCCAAGCAGCAATATCTCCTTTTAATTAGCTTTATGTGTTGGAGGGGAACTATCATTCCAATGTTATCTTTTTCAGAGGAATTCTGCAATATCTTTCAAAGTCTAAATCAGGTTGCATCTCTCACCCATCAGAATTTTGCATCCTCAAATATCTGGAGACCATCCAGTTGGGGTAGGATACCAGAATCCTCCTTCAGGTGGAAACCGGGGCAGGGGCTGCGGGAGGGTGTCTCCAAGTCTTTATGCATTTGTCTATTTTCTCGCAGCTCAAGGATTTCCTCCCTATGGGGACCCTACACTTGGTTGCGCTGGGCCCAGCAAGAGCAAATGACCAAAGTCTCCCAGGCAGCTGGGCCAGTCCTCTCCACCAGTCCAGCCTCTTTGCACCCAGGCCCTGCTTCATTCATTCATTTGCTCCCTTCTCCTGCACACCTCACTCCCCACGCTGTTCCTTTCTCCCAGTGGGGAGAGGGTGGGTGAGTGTCCTATACCCCCTTCCTTGCCTACCACCTGAGTTGCCAGCTGTGCCCCATGAGGCCTTTGATGGTGCAGCAGAGTGGCAGGCTGTTCAGCCAATCAGGTTCCTCCTCTGGCTAGGGAGGTCAACTCAGTGGCCAGGAGACTCAGCTCCCCACCCACTTTGCTGCTGCCTTTGGGGAGGGGGGAGAGGGGGGTGTACCAGGGACCCTCTCCAGTCTCCAACCTGCTGTTCCTGATATTTCCACTGGCGGGGGGGGGGGGGGGGGTGAGGGAGTCCCATTTATTCTCTTCCACTTGGATATTCATCGTTTCTGATGTTTGGCTGAAGGCTTTAACTGCCCTCTTTTTGATGCTAAGCTTTTATTGCGGTTTTATTAATAGATGTTGTTGTTAATTGGTTTTTATAAATCGCTTCTTCAGGGGCCTCATTACCGATGGAAATTGCGTAAAACCACTTAAATAAATAAATATCGGCTGTTTGATGGTCTTAAAAGGTGCCTGCCAGTCAGGAGACACGAATCTCTCCCCGCCCTTGGGGGGGCCAGACGAGCCCCGTTGCCGGGTTGGAGGGAGTCCGGTTCTTGCGGGTCACTTGCTGAGCCATCTGGAGTCTCTCCGCCGCCCCCTCCGCCTCCCCCAGGCACCGCCTGCCTGCCTGCCGGCCGCCCGGAGCTGGGAAGCGGCGGAGCGCAGGGCTGGGGCTCCCAAGCTGGATGCCTCTCTTTCCTCCTCCCCGCAAAAAGCCCCCCGAGGGCTCTACACCACAACCCCGCGCCCCGTCCCGGTGGCTGGCGGTCTCCGAGCAGGTCGCGGGCGCGCCCTTCCTCTTTATGGGCGCCGCGGAAAATGTGAGCCGAGTGGGGCCTCCCGCTCCCTCCCCGCGCGTGCAGTCGGCGCTTTGCCTTGGAGGCAGCCTTCCCGCCTGCCTTGCGCGCATCCCAGAGGATCTGGCGCAGCCTTCGGGCCAAGAGAGGGCACCGGAGGCCTCCAGCCCGGGAAAAGGTGGACAAAGGAGACCCTGCCCTGGCTACCGAATGGATTGGGGGGGGGGGCTCTTCTGAATTGCCTGGGGAGAGTTTGTTTGTTTGTTTGTTCGTTCGTTTAAATTTGTATAGCCGCCCACTCGCTCTCAGTGACTCTAGGCAGCTTACAAAAATAAAAACCCAATCTATAATATATTTTACTATTGTTAACTTGGTATTTTTGCTGTTCTTCATTATTTTGTCAGTTGGAGTGGAAAGTCCATAATTCAGGGATTTATTTTAAATATGCTTTGCTCATGCTGTTTTATTTTTATGTTGTATATACAGTGTATTAAGTTTTCATTATATTTTTATCTTGCTGTAAAATGGTGATAGAACTACTAAAGAATAATCAAATGCAGAAACTTTGTAGATGCTTTGGCTGAAAACCTGGGGAGGTGGAGAGTGCCATTGTTTTACTTCTATTTTTGAACAGCTTTTGCCACCAGGAAAATTCACATTTTCAGCTTGAACCTCTTGATTTAATTCCAGCTGGTTGATCCTTCAACTGCTCTTCTCAGAGACCTCCTCAACATGTTGTGACTGTATTTGTAACAAAGTGCAAATTTGAACTGGGTAGATTCCAGTGTTTCCCTCCCTCTCCCCCCTCTCATTCATTCATTCATTCATTCATTCATTCATTCATTCATTCATTCAATGTTAGGATTCACTTTAATGTCAACCATCTTACTCAGCCATCTAGCAAAGAAAGACTCACACTTTACTGAAGCTTAGGTGGTTAGAGAAGTAAGCTGAATCTGAGGTTTTCCCTTGCAAACATTACAAAGTAAATTTACCTCTCCCCCATCATCCATCCCCAGGTTATCTGAAAATGTCCTGTAGAAAGTTAGCACCCACCCATCTCCTAGAAGAATGAAATATTCTAGGAAATATTAAAAAGGCAGAGTATTTCCCCTAAAACAGAAATAAAAAATCTTAAAGGAAACAGAAACAAAAGACCCCAGCTCCCTGCCCCCAGCAGATATTTTGGTGCCAGCTTATCTACAAGACAAAAGACTGGGCCAGTCTATCTACAAAACAAAAGACCTCAGCTCCAGGATGATGGGATTATCCTTCAGGGCAAAGCCATTCAGACACAATAGGAAATTGCCCTTCATTGCATCACCTAGCAAGATTCAGCCAAGCCTGGGACACAGACAACCAATAGGATAAGCTCAAATTCAAAGCCCAAGAGAGGGTATAAATCTCTCTCTCTCTTCCATGTGGTCAGCTACCCAGGACTTCAAACCCATGTGGTCCTGTCCACCATTAAACCATCTTTCCAATCAGCCTCCATGTTTCCAGTGTCTTTCTCCCCACTTGGAATTGAACCCAGATGGACATTTCTTCCAACAGTCCAATTAGATGCTTGTATATTGTTTAGGACAGGGGTCCCCAACCTTTTGGACCTCAGGGACCACCAAGGTCATAATTTTAAATCCTGCGGACCAGTGGTGGGCGTGGCTTGGTGGGGGTGTGTCATGTGACTGGGTGGGCATGGCCAACTTTTTTTTTTTACATTTTAAAGTTTTTTAACTGCCGGTTCTAACTGGACTTTCTTGGTTTTTCCTTGAAGACCTTTTGCTTCTGATCCAAGAAGCTTCTTCAATTCTTCTTGGATGAGAAGCAAAACATCTTCAAGGAAAACCCAAGAAAGTCCAGTTGCCTCTTGCAAAAGCCCCTTTTGGACAGCCCTGACCCTGAGGACAGCAAAGCGGAGGCAGTCGGACGCCAAAGCCTTCCCCTCATCCCCCGCCTGTATTTGGGGGGCATTCCCTCCCAAGGGCGGAACAGACCGCCTCGCCCCATGGCTGCCAGGACACGCGCCTCCACATGCGCCTCCCCGCTGCCCGTCTGCTCTTCCTCGCTGCGCAGAGCTGTCGGAGCGCGCGTGGCTCCGGCACTGCAGGGGTGGGGAGTGGCCGCCCCAACTGCACAACTGGACCCCCGCCGCAGCCCCCAATGCCGCGGGGGCTGCAGCTGGGCCAGGCCTCCCCGGCAGGTGCACTCCAGCAGCGGCTCTGCCCCGCCCAGAGCCGCGCCCGCCGGGGCTCCGGCTTGGCACCACCGCGCAGCCTGCCATGCAGGCTTTGGAAGGGGATCCAGGGTCCCTGCGCGGGCACTCAGGGGGCGCAGAAGGCTGGACCTCGTGGGCTCCATGGCGGCTTTGCGCTTCCAAAAGCCCACCGGCCACAGGGATGCCACCCCTCCCCCCGGTTCCCTCTGCCTGCGGGAAACTGATGGGACCACCGGGCACAGCTGATTCCCCCCGCCCCCTCCGCCTGCCCGAAGCAACCCCAAGGTTGTTCTGCTCCGAACCACAGCAGCGGCCACAGTTCCTTCTGCAAAACGGGCAGGTGGCCCATGGCCAGCAGGTTGGTGGCACGCCGGAAAGCCGGCACAGCTTGGCTTGGGTCGCCGGCGGAGCGCAGCTCGTTTCCCAGCTCCAGCCACAGCCCTGCCACCAGCGCCGGCTGCCCCAAGTCCATGTGAAGGCGAGTGGCGAAAGCCATGCAGCCGTGGGCGGCCGGCAGGTACTCGGAGAGGCCCAAGCTGGGGCCTTGCCGCAGGAGGAGCTACTGCTTGTGGCGCAACCAGAACCGCGTCACTTCAGCCAGCGCCACCGCCTCGCCCGCTGGGTGGCCCAGGTTCTGGGCGCAGCGCGCCACTGCCAGCTGGCACCAGGCCGCGTAAGGGGATCAGGGCAGCGCAGCTTATTGCGCGGATGGGCCTCGTAGTGGTGGGCTTCACTGCAAGCCAGCGTCCCTGCCCGACCCGGCTGCGGGCTTCGCGACGCCCGCTTGAGCAGCCATGAGCCCCCATGGCCTGGGCCAAGGGAAGCGCCGGCTGGTCTCCAACCTGCCCGGTCCCCTGTGAGGTTGGCGGCCAGTGGGTGGGCGGGTGCCCCTTGTGGAGACTCAGCTACTGCTGCTCTGGGACTGAGAAGGGGCGGCGGCACTCTCAGACCCCCTCGGAACCAGAGGAGCAGTTGCAGCCACAGCAGCTGCTGCCAGCCTCTTGGGCGGGACCGGGCAGGCTGGAGACCGGCCGGCACTTCCCTTGGCCCAGGCCATGGGGGCTCATGGCTGCTCAAGCAGGGAAGAGCCTCACGTGGCTTCCACCGTCTGCTTTTCTCGGGAGGCTTCGAGTCCCAGCTGAGCATTTAGGAAAAGGCGACTTATTTAAGGTGGAAGCGCCAGGATGGGCGTTGCCCCTGAGAGGCTGGCAGCAGCTGCTGTGGCTGCAACTGCTCCTCTGGTTCCGAGGGGGTCTGAGAGTGCCGCCGCCCCTTCTCAGTCCCAGAGCAGCAGCAGCTGAGTCTCCACAAGGGGCACCCGCCCACCCACTGGCCGCCAATCTCGCAGGGAACCAGGCAGGTTGGAGACCAGCCGGCGCTTCCCTTGGCCCAGGCCATTGGGGCTCATGGCTGCTCAAGCGGGCGTCGCGAAGCTCGCAGCCGGGTCGGGCAGGGACGCTGGCTTGCAGCAAAGCCCACCACCACGAGGCCCCTGTGAAGCTGGTGGCAGCTGCTGCGGCTGCTCCTCTGGTTCTGAGGGGGGTCTGAGAGTGCATGTGCAGCCCCGGGACATACGCTTGCCTTCTGGAGTCCTGCTGCCGCCGCTGCCCCCTTCTCAGCCCCAGAGCAGCAGTAGCTGCATCTCCACCAAGGGCCGCCGACCTCGGAAGGCAAGTGTCCATTGTGTCCGCAATGGACAGCAAACTCCGGCTGCTCCCCGGACCGGATGCCATTTACCAAGATTTCTCCATGGACCACCAGAATTTTCTCGTGGACCACCAGTGGTCCGCGAACCACCGGTTGGTGACCTGTGGTTTAGGAAACAAGTTCTCAGTTCCCAGCTCTGCATACCAATGGTTGATCTTGGCTGGCTGAAGCTTCTCAGAAGGCTCAGCTGGCCTTCCATCTTCCCCTTCTTCCTTGTATTCCAATCCTTCCCTCTCCCCCTCCCCCCACCTTGCTAATGTCTGGCTGTCAGCTCATGAAGCTTGGATAGGAGAGATGCAGCCATGACAGTCACCCATCTCACTCTATGTGACCCTGGACAGTGTTTACTACCCATGCAATTACAATGCTGCACCAGCTCTTCAAAGACCACCCTATGTAGAGCACATTGCAGTATTCCAGGTCATGAGGGCATGAGTGAGCATGAGCAAGCCTCTCCAATCAAGGAATAGGCGCAAGGGACACACATCCCAAAGGGGTGTGAAGGCACTTCTAGATCGGGCTGCCACCTGCTCTTTGGAGCTCAGCCCATCTGGGTTTCGGGTTTTGCATCCATTTCCAAAGGAATTTTTGGGATGATTTTGAGCAGCGTTTGGAGTGCGGCTGCAGAGAACCCTGGAAAGAGTCGATTATTTAGAGGCTTTTCAGTTGGATTTCAGGCCAGGATTCAGTATGGAGACAGCCCTGGTCACCTTTGTAGATGACCTGTGCTGGACTGGGATGGTGGTGGTACATTTATTCTTGTGCTCCTTGATCTCTCCATGGCTTCTGATACTGTTGACTGTGGTATCCTTCAGGACCAGTTCAAGGAGCTGGGAAGAATTATGGAGAAGGTCCAGCCTTTCGGAACTACTGGGAAGAGTTGATGGCAGCAAAAGGGCTGCTAAAACTGCTCACCAATCAATATGAGTTGTGAAGATTTCAATGGAGATATAACAGCTCCATGCTGCTTTGTCTGCTACAGCCGGTGCCAAAAATTTCTTAATTTCTGCATTTGTGACTGAAAGCCAGACTGATGCATGAAGGATCATAGAATGAGACTGAATTTTATCTACCTGTGAAGAGAAAAATTTATTGCGGGGATATGACAGGCTAATTTGGCCTTCACTTGTGGTCTTTTGGGCTGGAGATCTGATCATCTGCTCTTGTGTATAAGTTTGTGTGTAGATATATCCCATAACTCTTTTGTAGCATATTTATTTTCTTTTTTAGAAAAATTTAATGTGCACTTTTCTCTAGCAATATAGAGAGTGGCTGAATCTAATTATCAAGAAATCTTTGGCTATCCTCCAATCTAAGTCAAGGCAGGTTTATGCAACCAAGAGAGCCAGGGAGTGATGAACAGGTGCTAATTCTTCATAAGGTGTTACTGTGTGTAATTAAACCTGGAAGTGGTTAAGTGGTTAGTTACATGGTCTGGGATAATATTTGTGTCCAAAGAAGAAATAGTGAGATGCTTAGGAAACTACCAGTTTCCTTGTTTGTCATAGTAACTAGCTGTTAAATGACCCTGAGAAGCTGGGAAAGCAGCTGTAAATAAGATACTGATATGGATTTCTTGTGACTTGATCTGACTAGGAGGTTTTTTTTAAAAAAATGAAACAATGAGTTGATCCCTAATTTCTATGGCAGGGGTGGGCAACTATGGCAGCTTTACAACCTGTGGATTTCAATTCCCAGAATTCCTGAGCCAGCATGCACCCACAACTCCAGGAGGCAAACAATTGTTTTGTCAGAAAATTTCTCCTTAGTTCTAGTTTGGATCTCTCTTTAACAAGATTCCACCCATTACTTCAAGTGCTTTGGAGTGTTGTATGAAAAGTCCTTCTGGGTTCAGTTCCAAGTAGGGAAAAAGACACTGGAAACATGGAGACTGCTTGGAAAGATGGTTTAATGGTGGACAGAAGGACCACATGGTTTGAGGTCCCTGGGGAAAAGGGGGATCACATGCCTCGAAGATGTTGAAGAAGAAAAGAAGAAGAGAAGTTGCTGGGAGTCCCTGAGTTTTTTATACCCTCTTTTGGGCCCCACCACCGAGTTTCCTGTTCCTGTATAAGAAATGCACTCTGATTGGTGGTCAGACTCCCGGAGGGCGGGGGGGGGGTCTTAGCTAACTCTGTAGGCTTCTGTCTGTGTCCCAGGCTTGGCTGATGTCATCTTCCCAGGTGTCTGTTTGCTAGATGGGTCTGGCTGAAGGGGGTAGATCTTTCTTATGTAGAATAGACTGCCCATTGACAAAGGTGGGGGGAATGGGGGGGTTGGGCTCTGCCTTTAAGGCCCCATTGAAAAAGGGGGGGGCTACTAAGAGTGAGTCTGTTTCCTGCCTAAAAACATGTTTCTCCTCCTAAAATATTTCATTCCTCTAGGAGTGGGGGTTGGTGCTAACTTCCTACAGGAGAATAGATTGGCCTCCTCTTCTCTGTGACAGTCTCTCACATATGGGAAGACTGCTGTCATGTCCCTCCTAATTCTTCTTTTTGTTAGGCTAGACCTGCCTGGTTCCCTCACTCATTCATCATATAATTTAACCTCTAGATCCCTTATCAACTTTGTTGTTCTTTGTGTGATTTTTAAAAAAACTTTTAACAACAAGGATTGTTTTGTTTGACCAGTTGACCATTTTGCCCCTAAAGCTAGCAGGAGAAGAAAACATTTCTCTAAACCTTGTTTGCCAAAAAAACTGCAGAGTTCACTTGCACGGAGCCATTTCCCCCTTTCCCCCTCCAGCCATGAGTTACATAATGTTCTCCTTGTATTCTCCTTAAACATTGCAGTTGGAGATGCTTCTGGGAGTGATACCAAAATATTTAATGGAGCTTCAGGTTGTGCACCCCCTAAAATCTAGGGACACAAAGAAGGGAGTGGGGGCTGGCTTAGCCTCCTATTTCTGGAGATTAACTGCCATACAGGTAACTTGTGTTGTAAGGAATATCCTCCTGGGTTCAGTTCCAAGTGGGGAAAAAGACACTGGATTCCTGGAAGTTGCTTGGAAAGAAGGTTTTAATGGTGGACAGGAGCACATGGCATGAGTTCCTGAACAGAAAAGGTGGATCACATGCTTCCAGATGTTGGGTGAAGAGAAAAAAGGAAGAAAAGATGCTGAGTCTCTTGGTTTTATGACCTGTTGGGCCCCACCTCTTAGTTTCCTGTTCCTGTGTATGTAATGCACTCCAATTGGCTGTCAGACTCCCAGGAGCATGCTGTTGCAACTCTTGTGGGCTGTCCTGAGTCCCAGGCTTGGCTGATGTAATCTTCCCAGGTCCCATGTGGTGTAATCAAAGGGCTTTGGGCAATTCCTAATATGGCTCTGTCTGAAGGAGATCTTTGTTATGTAGAATAGAGTGCTCCAGGCTATTAAGAGAGGGGGGGGTTGAGTGAGCTGGGCCATTCCTTGGTGGGCCATTGACAAAGGTGGGGGCTACTAAGAGTGAGTATTTCCTTTCTAAAAGCATGTTTCTCAATTTATCTAGGGATATTCTATATAATATTCTGCCTTTTTAAATTTTTCCTAGGATATTTCATTTTTCCAGGAGAGGGGTGGGTGCTAACTTCCTACAATCCCCCATTTTTTTTTCAAAACATGTGAGTGTGACACACATGTTTTGACAAAAGATTCCAATTGGTCAGGTCAGGGAGACTTGATGGGTGCTTTTGATTTTCTGATGCAAAGGGAAGGCATTGATAGAGGCAGCAGAAGGATTCCTTCAGTGGCTCCCAAAAGGAGAGCTTTCAACCATGAAGGTCTAGCAGCCAGGGCAAAGTTCTGAAAAAACATTTTTTTTACAGTATCCAATTTTCCATACCAATTATTTTCAGATGTTTGGTATCACTTTCTGTGAGCTTCCAGACAGGTTTCAAGCAAGCACAAGTCCCAAAAATTTTCCCACAGCCATGGTTTTCCTTTAAATTACAGGCTGCCCATCTCCAAGGGATGGTTCTTGAACCTACCCTAGCTCTTTAGTGCATCCAGGATTTGTGAGTCCAAATTGAGGTTAGCCAGTGTGCAATCCAAGCTTTTCTTTTTCTTTTTCTTTTTTGGTATTTTCAAAATTACACACAATGAGCCCTGGGACTCCTACTCATGAGACCACCAGTGCAACATATCCTGCTTTACTGGGCAACTGGGCAGCATCATTTGTGAGTCACAGTCAGGACTTGGGTTTTGGAGATCCTTTCTGCTAGCTCTTCAAGTGGGGAAATTGCCTGAGGTGACTTGTCCCCTCCCCCATGGGATTAGCAGGTAGATATGACTGCTTGTGCTTTAGTGCCACAAAGCAGAAACAAAAAACAAAACAAAAAAAACCAGCAAGCTAGGAGCAGCTTTGGGTGGAGGTAGGTGAGGGGGATAACCTCAGTCTAATTCTGAATGGGGTGTGGCTGTGTGTGCTTGTGTAGGCAGCTACTTTCTAAAATAAAGGCAATACAGACATTCTGG
>QLTV01002434.1:517836-533068 GCA_003457575.1 Thermophis baileyi
TCTCTCCCCCCCCCGGGGGGGGAGGAACCCCTGAACTGGTGCTGGGTGGTGGGAATCTGACGTCCAGAGGCCGACGAGCCCAGAAGCAGCGCGCTGACAATCAGCTGGTCAGCGGAGAGCCGAAGACCAGCTGGCCAGCACGGAGGCAGGGCATCACAACACTGGCAGCTCTGCGGGAAAAGCAACTGACATCCGGGAGGCGAGAGCAAGCCAACAATGATGCAGGGTCACTGTTAGGACTCTGTCCAAATGGTTGGGTTGGTTAATATAAACAAGCCACAAATCAATGTTTAAATGTATATATGTAATATAGCTTTAAATGCATTGTTGCATTCTGACTGGCAGTAACAGCCATAAGAGGGAGCTAGAGAACAAGGTTAGTTCGCTCTCTTGTGCTGATTCATTGCTGAAGTGACTTCGTGTGTGAGAGTAAGCTCTGTGTGTAGCAGTTGTTTGTACTTCTTTGTTTGCTGATTAAGACAAAGAAAGGCTGGTAAGAAGACTACTCTACTTCTGAACACTGACTGATTGAACGTGTATGATTCGGACTGTTATTTGGACTGTGTTATTTCTTTAAGTAAACTACTTTTATACACTTTAACGTATCTGTCTATTGACTGAATCATTACTCTTATTTACTGCAACATTACGGTGAACTGTGCAAACCTTCAGGGCCCAGAGGTTACTCTGCACAATTCCTTAACAGTCGCATTGTGGCTCTGTGTTGTAATGGGCTCCAGGAGGAGGAGACCCCATCTCCACCATTGTGAAGCACACTAAATTTCACTGTGCTGCGCAAGGGGCTGCGAGAGCAGTGGGCAGGCCATGGAGGCAGCAACAGCAAATGTACCACAACGAAGGTGGAATGCTGCTTCGCACAAAGGCAAGTGCAGGGGCGCTTCGCTCCTGCACTAAGGCTCCAGCCATCGCTACCACTGCAACAGGGCAACAGCTCTTTCATCCCTCTGCCGCGACAGGGCAACAGGGAGCCACAGCAGAGGGATGAAAGAGCCACATGCGGCTCTGCAGCCGCAGGTTGCCGACACCCGATCTAGATTATTTAGAAAGATGTTGAAAAATAATGGAACTGGGCCATGTTTTCCTCGCTGTCCATGACTTCCTTTGTTCCCCCCCCCCTCAGTAAAGTGGCAGACAGTTCTGCAGGTCAGCCAAAGAGAAACAGTGATTTTCAACACTCCTTTCCAGCTTCCCAAAGCAAAGTCAGTGGGGAAGCCAGCAGGAAATGGAAGACACTTCTGCTCCCATTGCTTTCTCACCTGCTCATGGTCATTTTGTTTCTCTCTTTACATAAAGAAATGACCCAACAGGCATGGGTTGCCTAGTCTTTTAAAAAACAAGGATTCTAGAAATTTTCAAGGAAAGAGGAAGAGGCGAAAGAGAAGGGAAGCACCAGGCTGAAGCTGAGGACTAAACCTTTTGGAAACAAAACATACGTTTTCAAAACTATTCAGCCTGTAAATGAGGCTTCTCTAGTTTGAGAAAGAAATGCAAGCATTTAAATTAAATGAGACATTTTCCTACTTCAAGACAATCTGTAGAAAGCAGTCTGGTAAAGGAAATTAAAATGTCATCTTAGAAGTTGTTTCATGTTTGCCAAGGAGACGTGTTTGAGTAGTGACAGAATGGGCTCTCCGTTCTTTTTTAAGATGGTAGAAATTAAATTAAACCAGGAAAAGGAACTCTGTAGCCAGTGTGACACTTAGTGGACAGAAGGTGTTAACTGCCCTAAATGGTTCCATCATTTTCCTGCTGTTTCTCTGTTAAACAGAGTTTAAGAGCACTAGAAGATTCCCACCCAGTCTGAGATGCAGATTACAGTTGGCTTACTGGGGCTTACAGAGGAGCCTTTTTTATGGATGACTTCTTCCCATCCTTGAGGAGTGAGGACCTGGTTCCTTGTACATCTGTTGTGAAGCTGTAGGAGATGATCAGGTGGAGCCCAAGAACGGGGTCAAATGCATCATCAATTTGGAATCTCTGCACCCCCGAAAAAGACCCAAGTCCAGCCCCCCTTGAAGTCCATTGACTCTTACCTGGCGTCAATTCACATTGACCGTTAGTAGATCTTCTGTATAAATTGCATGGGATAAACTCTCAGTGCTTTTGAAGTACATGGTGGCCTCTGATTTCTTTTTCCCTGACAGCAGCCCTTGAAAGAATCCCAAGGTCTCATATATTGTCCAGATTGTGCACTTCATGAATGTGCTCCTTGCTTAGTCACCATTTACAGGACATGCAGCTGGTCTGACAGCCATTTATTATTTGTGCCTGAGTAGCTAATAGTTCACCCTCAGTTATGTCACAATCAGGTGTTTCCCCTCCCAATGATGGGATTCAGCTGATGTCCAGGTGAATTTTTAATCCTAAACGAACAACCAAGATCATTAGATGTTGTGTGTGTGTGTGTGTGTGTCAGTGGAGGGATGCAATTTTTTGTATTTCTGTGTCTTTGTGTGTGTCTTTGNGTTTCAATTTTTTTTACTACTGGTTCTGTGGGTGTGGCTTGGTGGGCGTGGCATGGCTTGGTGGGCATGGCAGGGGAAGAATACTGTAAAATCTCCATTCCCTCCCCACTCCAGGGGAAGGTTACTGCAAAGTCCCCATTCCCTCCCGATCAGCTGGGACTCGGGAGGCAGAGAATAGATGGGGCGGGGCCAGTCAGAGGTGGTATTTACCTGTTCTCTGAACTTCTCAAAATTCCCACTACTGGTTCTCCAGAACTGGTCAGAACCTGCTGAAACCCACCTCTGGTGTGTGTGGGTGTGTGTGTGTGTGTGTATAACAATGTCTTTTGGAGAATCTCTCTGTGCTACTGCTGCTCTTAAAGTCATTTCTGGACAAGCAAAGAAATAATTTTTGCTGAGATAGAAAAGAGATGGGGTTCTGCACAGAAGAATGTGCCTCTAAGCCTTGATTTGAAATGTCAACTGTTCTCTATTTTTCAATGGTGGGCAGACTTTTCAATAAAACATAGAGCCCACACTGCAAAATGATTACTGCAGCAACATTTCAGAAATGTTCTACCCATGGGTTATTCCCGACTGCATCTCCTGAAGCAACACGATGAGGAATTCTTTTTGACCACTCAGATGCTGAAGTCCTTCCCTGCCAGGTGGCACCGGGCACCCTGCCAGGGACAGAGCTGTGAAGTTCCTGGACACAAGGGCCATGTAAGGTTGAGGGGAAGGAAGGCACCCATTAACTTGGCTTCACCAAAGCCCAGGCAAATGTCAACTCACGAAGCATTCCTGACCTGCTCTCGAGTTGCCTTAGGCAGGGGAATTGGGAATCGAGCCTCGCAGCCGCATCGAGGAACTTGCATTTCAGTCAAAACAAAGCACATTCCAGTCGGCAACGTCAAGGTCATCTCCAGGGTGACCCACAGTGGTCGGAGGGAGTGACTTCTACAACCTGCGAAATTAGTTCATTGGGGAATGTGACTGATGACACACCTTGGGGGGCAGGGGAAATAGGGTCAGAGCCAAGGCACGAATTAAGTGAGGTCAGAGTTGGCTTCACTTGGTTCGTGCCAACATGAAGCTCCTAATAAATAACTGTTGTTTTCTTTTGAAGCTTGGCTTGAAGCTCATGATTTAATTAGGGCATCGGTCGGAATCCTGACAGCAAGCCAACTCTCCCAAAACTAATCAAAATGACCGGGATTCCTGAGTCCCTGGCTCTCCGTTCGCTCCCTGACACCTGGGGTGCGTGGAGAGAAACCCAGGCTACCATGGCAGAGGGTGGACTATCTGAAGAGAGCCTGCTCCAGGTGACCCAAAGCGGGGCAGAACTTGCCCCCACCCAAGGAACTCCAGGAACCAGCAGCCCAATTGGAACCAAATTGCAGCCCTCTCTGGACATCAAAGCCAAGAAAGCCAAGATGCCTGCCCCAGCGACCGAAACAAAAATTGATGAGTATTGGTGGGAAAAAGTTTGTCAGGTGTGCTTCCATTCAAAATCCAGGAAAGAAAACCCTCAACTCCATGATGATAGAGAAGAGTACTTTTACTGAATGAGAACTGATAGCAACAAAATGAAAGCAAGATCTGAAGCAAAAGGCGCGTAAATTGCATATAGAAATAATCCCAAATCCCTCCCCCATAACCCCCCCGGGCTATTCATCCAATCCAGGTGCCCCCCAGATGTCATGTGGGCACAATGTCAGGTGGAGCTTCCACAACTGGCCATTGACCTTGAGCAGGCTGTAAACATGTCCATCCAGCCTGGCCGTACGTGATGAGAACTTTCCTCCCTAAACCCCTAATCAGACACATGTAGAGACATCTCCAGAACAGCTTCCCCCCCACCCCCAAAAACCCTCCCCTCCCTTGCTCCCAACAATCTGGGTCCTCATTTTACCCACCTCAGAAGGATGGAAGGCTGAGTCAACCTTGAGCCGGTGAGATCTGAACCGCTGAACTGCAGCTAGCAGTCAGCTGAAGTAGCCTGCAGTACTGCACTCTAACCACTGCGCCACCTCGGCTCCCCCCGTTTCTATGGCAGCCGAAGCAAGCAGGCAGTGTGGAGGCTGACAAAGTCCCTAAAGTGGCTGAGGTTGAGCTCCCCCACCCTAGTGCCCAGGGCTGGGGGAAACCCCTGAGCAAGCTAGGAAGAGTGGAATGTGTCAGGCCTGGAAACCATTTTGAGCCTTGGATCTTCAGGCCTGCCACATTTGGTGCTGTGGGAAACTGGGAGGGGGGATTGGATGGAGCTGGGGAGATATGTAGTCAAAATAACATTCCTTTCTCCGAGAGTCAAGACCACTCTGCCCTGCACCTGGAGGGGTGTGACTGGAAGGCATCTCCAGTTGGGACAGTGCATTGAATGGACAATGTGATGGACATGTGGGTGCTGGGGCAGGGACTTTGACTTTCTTTTGGTTGGGGAAAACCTGGAAGCTTTCAGATTCGGGTTTTCCCAGATGTGCCAATATGACATCTCTAATAAAATGGAACTTTGAGGAAACTCAAGGCTCAGAGTTTTCTTTCGTTGGGGGTGTTACTTGGAACCCTGACATTATCCCGAATCTCCTTTTAAAAATTCTTAACCAGCTCCCCCGAACTCCGGGGTGCTGTCCAAGGTCCTAAGCCCTGAACGTCGACCTGAAACCGGGCGGCACGAAGACTCAGGGAAGATGGAGGAAGACAAGAAAGCCACAGAGGGAACCACAGGGGCTGGTTTGCCGATTTATGTCGAGACCATCTACTCCCCTTCCCAAGCTGTGGTGGAAGTGGCAGAAGCTGCGGAGAAGGAGCACCAGCTGGGTGCCTGGCCCAAAGAGCCAGTGCCTGAGCGAGCCATGCAACTGGACCTGACTCTGTGGGGTGAAGCCGCAGGAACTATGCTGATCCAGGAGATGATGGCCGGGGCAATGCTGTTGGGACCGCAGATGGGTGGGAGCCGAGCGGAGCAGATCCCAACCCTCGAATGGAGAATACCGGGGCAAGTGCCACAAACACTCTAGAGAATGGGGATTCCCGTCGCCATCACGTAGCCAGTCGCTAGCCAGGCTCCCAGAGCAGTTTGGCCAACTCAGCATGGGCAGTGCCGCTCAACCCCTTGGGACCAAGCAGCCCAGATGGACCCTGGCTCAACCTATGTTCACCTTCTCAGGCCAGCAAGCCGCAGCGCCACTGAGCAAGGCATCTGCCTCCTTTCACTCGGCACAGAGCGGTTCGTTCCATAGCCTCACGCCTCGAGCCCAACCTACTGGGGTGGCAGTCACCATGGGAATGGGGATAGCCCAGCAGCAAGGCTTACTGAACCAGCCTAGCCTGGCACCACAAGGACTGCAGCAGGGATTCTGGGGACCCAGTACTCCCCCTCAACAACAGCAACAGGTCTTCGGACTGCCTCCAGCAAGCCAGATCCCTCTGGGATGGGCATTCTACCCCGGCCAAGGCTGGGTGCAATATCAGTGGATGCCTGCCCCAATCCTACAGCCAGCAGCTACCCGCCAACCTGGACACTTACAACCACCAATGATAGCTCTGCAGCCAGTACCGGCCCAGCCACTGCAGCAGCTTCAACCACTGGTTGTGGTCCCACAATAGGTTCCAGCCCAACAGCAGGTGCCAGCCCAGCAACCCGTGCAGGCCCAGCCACCGGTCCCACCAGCTGCCCCTCCCCCATGGTTCACAGCAATGTTTGATGGGACTCCAGGGAAGCTAGCCTATTTCCTCAACCGAGTCTGGGCTTACATTGATCAATATGGAAATTAATACCCATCAGATTGGGAATTGATTTCGGCGATCGCAGATGGCATGAATGAGGAAGAGGCAGCAGAATGGATAGCGGAACTTCATGACGAAGAAGCCTCTGAGCTGGATGATGCCGATGAATTTGTCTAACTGATGCAAGGCCGCTTCGAAGACATGGCCCATCAAGTGGAAGCCGAGGCCCAAATCAAGGCTCTGAAGCAAGTGGGCCGACCTCCCAAGGAGTTAATCTGGGAGTTTCAAAGACTGGCTGGGAAACTGAGGGACTGGCCGGAGCGCCTACTCATCCACACCTTCAAGGAAGCCCTCGACCCAGAACTCCGAAAAGCTTGCAGCATCTGGGGGGTTCCAGATCACATACAAGCATGGTACAGCACTGCAGTAGCCATGGATCTGGAAATCAACCCCCACAGGAAGCTGACTACTGAGAAACTGGCGAAAAGACCCCTGGGCCACTGGACCCCAATGAAACAGCTCGAGCTGCTGCTGCCCACAACCTCCGGGACTGTCAAATGCTACCAGTGTGGACAGCACAGCCACAGAGCATCAGAATGCCTGGCTCCAGCTCCTATTCCACAAGCTCAACCGCCAGTCACACCACAGGCAAGGTAAACCCCGTGGAAACCACCGGAGAAGGGAAAAATCACCAGACAGACTGTGGAGGTTCCACTCCTTCCCAATGAAGTCGAGGGAACTCCGGCAAATGAACAACCCCCAAACTCTGCTGAGGGGAATAGCGGCGACGATGACCCAATGGTAAGTGCAGCCATCCGCCCTTTCACTATCAAGACCCGGATTGTAGTGCCAGAAACGGGGGCCCAGGGGGAGGTAGAATCTGTCATAGACACTGGCTGTACCAGATGTCTAATCAGCCTCCCCATAGTTGAACAGCTAGGCATAAGAATGAGGCCCCTAGCGTGCCCCATCCACTTTGAACAAGTCAATGGTACTTTAATAGGCAGAGCCCCAGCCACACTAGTGACAGATTTGTCAGACTAGAAATGGGCCGGCACCGAGAACTCATCCGGTTCGTCATTGCCCAAAAAATGACTGAGTCAATTATATTGGGCCTCGCGTGGCTGGACAAATGGGGACCCACCATCACGTGGGAGGAAGGCTACAGAAAGATAAAGATAGGCATCAGACTGTTGCCGCCCATTAAACCGGACAGTTGTCAAAAAGCCATGAGCCCCAGCAGCACCAGCGAGCCTGAACCTGCAGCCCCGGCTGCAGACAGATTACCTGGCAGCCCACAAGTGCCACAGGAATACCGAGACCTGTTGGGGGTCTTTAGCGAGGAAGATTGCAACTTCCTGCCCCCTCACCGCCCAACAGACTGCACAATCGAATTTGTACCAGGAGCCAAGCTGCCTAAACTGAAGATGTACTCCCTGACTCCCAAAGAAATGGAAGAACTAAGGAAATACATCGATTCCAATCTGGAGCGGGGATTTATCCAACCAGCAAAATCCAGAGTAGCAGCCCCCGTACTGTTTAAAGAAAAGAAAGATGGGTGTGTGTGTGAGGCTTTGTGTGGATTTTCACAGAATTAACGCCATGTGTGTGGAGAACCTCCTCCCCCTCATGAAGGACATGCTAAACCACTTAGCCAAGGGCAAGGTGTTCACCAAACTAGACTTAAGAGAGGCCTACTATCACATAAGAATCAAAGAAAGGGACGAATGGAAAACTGCCTTTAACTGCCTGCTTGGCAGCTTCCAGTCCAAAGTCATGCCATTTGGTCTGCAAGGAGCCCACGCAGTCTTCATGCAACTAATAAATGAAGTGCTACATGAGCACTTATACAAAGGAGTCCTAGTTTACCTAGATGACATTCTTATATTCAGCGAAACTCTCGAAGAGTATGTGAAACTAGTGCGGCAAGTCCTGAAAAAACTACTAGCCACCAAGCTCTACGCGAAGCTGTCAAAATGTGAATTCCACAAGACTTCCCTAGATTACCTAGGTTAACAAATATCCAGTGAGGGGGTGGAAATGGATCCTGGGAAAGTGAAAGCAGTGCTAGATTGGCAACCCCCATGCACTCGCAAACAGTTTCAAAGTTTCCTGGGATTTGCAAATTTCTATAGGCAGTTCATTCCCGCATTTGCAGAGGTCGCTCTCCCCCTGACAGAACTGCTGAAAATGGGGGCCCCTCCTACAAAGCCACAGCCGAATCAACCGCTCGCCTGGTCGATGGACTGCCAAAGAGCTTTTGAGAAATTAAAATGACTCTTTGCAGAGGAACCGATCCTCCAATACCCAGACCCAGAAAAGCAGTTCATCATCCAAGCAGACGCTAGCGACATGGCCGTGGCTGCTGTACTCCTACAAAAAAACCGACAAGGCCAACTTTTGTCCTGTGCATATGTGTCTAAGAAACTCACCAACACAGAGAGGAGGTGGGCTATTTGGGAGAAAGAAGCCTTTAAATCATGATGTTTGATTTAATGGGATGTTATGTGAATACCATGGAAGGTGTTGCAGGACAAAAATAGCACCAGCATCACATTCAAAATGTGTTTTCCATTCTTTAAACAAAGAAATCCTGAACAAAAACAATCTTACTGTAAAACCCTGAAGTCTGGGGTTTGCCATGCCGGGGCAGGACGGAGCACCAGTGAAGGAGGGTGTCGGAACTGTGGCAACGGGAGCAATGAAGATCCGGTAATGGGGGGTGTAGGAAAGGCGATGGTGATCAGCTGTGAAGCAGGGAGGCATGGCGATGAGAGACAAGCCGCCAGCCAGGATTCAGAGCTCCAAGCAACGATCAGCTGTTCTGGCCCGACAATCAGCTGTTCCAGGTCATGGAATGGCCAGGCGGAGCCCAGCTGGGCAGGCTAATGCATAGCTGATAATGGGGCAAGGCCAACGCCAGGGGAAGGGCATGGCTCACCTAAATAAACTGCGCTGGGAGGCGGAAGTTCCCAGTGCTGATTTTGCATCTTTGCATTCTGCTGTTTTGCTGCTGCTATAACTCATTGTGTGCCAGAGTCCGGCTGAATAAAGCCAGTTAGCCTACAAGCGTGTGGCATTTTCATACTGGTTTAGGTCCGGAGCTTGGACCTTTGAGACTTACTTTATCCTCAGTTTTAGAAATTGGGTGATCGTATTAAGTATAACTATACTTGACATGAGATGCATTAGTTATATGATCGGTAAAATGAATCCATCTCAATCATAATTTTATTATTTATCTTCTTTAATATTATAATCCCCCTACCACTACCAATCCTAAAGGTCGTGTTGCATTAGTGGATTCCTGCACAGGGGCTACCCTTCCTTCAAAGTCCCCTTCAACCTTTACATTCAATTATTCTTTGATTTTAGAACAATCAGAATCCATAAAATATGGAACAATAAAATGATATTACTGTGCTACTAGAAGCACAGTACAATAATAGAAAGGCACAGAAATGCAGTTTAAGAAGCAGGTCTTTGCTTGATGCTAAGAAGAGCAAATGGGCTTGCAAACCAGATGCCATGATGGATTTAGCCTCACTGGGGGGGGGGGGAGAGAATGAGAAGGGATCCTGTAGGTTTTAATACAGTGGGAAAGACCTCCTGGAGGTAGAGGTCCTTCAAGCACTGAAAGCCGGAGATCTGAATGTTAGGCCCAGGGCACCAATGCGAGTCCTTTAAGACCAAGGCTATGGATATTGACAGATCCCTGGAAACTCTTCCAGTTGTCTCATTGTCGTGGTCTGCACCAATTGCAGCTCTCCAATCATCTGCATTGCCGCAGTCTCATCAAGAAGTTACAATAGCAACAACTAGGGTAGCTAGGCAGACAGGAAGCTGCAAAGATCTCAAGGGAGAGAGATGAGTCTAGGGGAATCCACACTGAGTATTGGTTCCTTCAGGGGAGAACAACCTTCTCCAAGTCCAAAATTTCCTGTCATGTGTGAAGGACCAGATCCACTCCTGAAGGTTCAGTTTAAATAGTTTAAACTGTTAAAAGCTTTGCATAGGAATCTTCTCAACTAATGGTCAGCACCTGGTTATAGTTAGACAAGGGTCAAGGGGATTCAAGGGAGGGTTGGATTTAGTCAGCTTGTGGCTCCATAGAGATTCTAGGCTGATCCCTCTTTTAACTCCTCTCCCTGTCTCTGCTAGTTCTTCTCCTACACTTACCCAATCCCTGCACCTGCAGGTCATGAGTCCACAACACCTCTGTCTTCTCATGATGTGGTCTCCATTTATTGCTCCTGAACCAGCAAATGGCATCCAAAAACAAGGCCAACTGTTTCATACAAATACTCCATAACTAATTAAGGTGGCACAATGGGCCTCTGTCAGTTGCAGAGAAGGAGTCCCCTAGTCCCCTGCAACTGCTCCTGTGGTTGAGGGTGGAAACCCTGTGCCTCCTACACCAGCCCCATAAGGGAAGTCTATCAGAACACCCTACTGATTGTGTCATGAGCTGCAGAGAACCCTTTGCCCCTTGCACCTAACCATGGTACAAATATGCCCAAGCAACCTCTTCTGCCATGTCCCATGATGCATGTGTCAGCATTCCAAGTAATGCACCTATAGAAAGCAGAACGTCGAGGCAGGTAGATTCCTCAAAGAACAATTTATTGGATACATCATATTGGCACAACTGGTGAAAACCGACTCTGACAGTTCCCGCGGTTTTCACATGATTAAAAGTAAAAGTTTCCCCTTTTCCCCCAAGTCATCAGTCACATTGTCCAATAGAGGTGCTGGCCGGTTGCTTGGTTACTCCACTCCTCCTCTCCCCAGCTGTTGGAATGTTCTTGGTTCCCACAGGAAATACTTTTTGTTTTGAGTACAAAACCTCAGCTATCTACTTCCTCCCTCCCTGTCCCCTCTTCTTCCTTGTGGCAAACCTGAAGCCTTAAAGATGGCCTCAGCCAGGTTCACTTCAGGGTGGACAGCATGAACAGTCATCATCTACATCATCTGTGTTCATCTATGCAACTATTCATTTGTTCCCCAGTCCACAGGAGAGACAGCCTGATATCATGATTAGCCATCCCAAGGCTAAAAAGGGGGTTTTCTGCAAATACTGCGGGGTGGGGGTGGGGTAGGGTGCCAGGCCTGCTGTGGCCTCATGTTTTGCCCAGTGGCAAATGATTTTCTTTTCCAGATTCTCAGCAGGATCTCTGCAGCAGGATTCAGGAGCTGTCCCTCCTGGACCATTGACTGGAAGCCCTTTCTGCACCTAGAGCAGGGCCTTGGGATTGGGGGGGGGGGAAGCAAAAAGGTGTGTTTAACATTTGCTTTTCAGATGTGCTTTCCATGCCTTCTAACCACCATCATCACCATAAAAGAGATTACAAAGTTTACCTTGTTTCACTTCTGACCTGGCCACCAGTGAGATCTCCTGTTGGCCTCCCATTGAAGTACTGACCAGCTCAGACCTTGCTCAGTTTTTTTAAAATCTGGTTTGAATGAGAGTGTCACTTCTTCCTGACATTTCTCGAGGTCTTGGCAGGAAACCTTTTAATGAAAGTTTCATTCAGTTGCAGGAAATATTTCTGGGGTATACAGACTATGCTCTACTTTTATGAAAGCTTAAAAATTACTATATTGGATCTTTCTTCAACATTTCAGGAAATCATATAATTGGAAGGGCCACAGAGGTCATCTAATCAGTCTCCTGATCTAGTGCAGGACCCAAAGGAGTATTTGAGGGATGAGCACCTTTGCCCTCTCATCTGGAGCCTATCCCACTGGCTGACACTGAGATTCTAACAGAGGAATAGTATCAAGGTCACATGAAGTATAGTATCACTTTATAATGCTTTGGAAAGTCCATGCCTGGAGCATTGCATCCAGTTTTGGTCGCCACAATATAAAAAAGATGTTGAGACTCTGGAAAGAGTGCAGAGAAGAGCAACAAAGATGATGAGGGGGCTGGAAGGGTAAAACATAAAAAAGGATTGAAGGAATTGGGTACGTCTTGTATAGTGAAAAGGAGGAGCAGGAGCAACAGGATAGCAGTGTTCCAATATTTCAGGGGCTGCCACAGAGAAGGCGGGGGGGGGGGACACACACGACATATTCCCCAAAGCACCTGAAGGCAGAACAACAAGCAATGGATGGAAAGCAACCTAGAACTAAGGAGAGAAGGAGGAAGGAGAGAAGCAACCTAGAACTAAGGAGAAATTTCCTGACAGTGAGAACAATTAACCAGTGGAACAGCTTGCCTTCAGAAGTTGAGGGTGCAACACAGAGGTGGGTTCCTACTGGTTCGGACCGGTTCTATAGGACCGTTAGTAATGTGGCGGCCTGGGTCGCTGGAACCAGGAGCGAGCCAGGCCTGCCACGCCCCCGAGCTGGTTCTCTCGGCAGTGCCGTAGGCGCCGCCATCTTGTTTTTTGCTTCTGCGCATGCGCAGAAGCTTTTTTTAAGTACTGCGCATGCGCACGGTGCGCGCGCACCCACGTGGCGCGTCCCTGAGTGAACCAGCAGTACCTGAATCTGGAACCCACCCCTGGTGCATCATCACTGGAGGTTTTCAAAAAGAGAATGGATAGTCACTTGTCTGAAATGGTATAGGGCCGTGATGGCGAACCTATGGCACCCGTGCCGGAAGTGGCACACACAGCCATCTCTCCGGGCACGCCAGCCATCGCCCATTGCTCTTCCAGGTTCTGGCACACACATGCACGCTGGCCAGCTGGTCTTTGCATGTGCAGGAGCACCGGAAACCAGAAGAGCAGCTCCCTGGTGTGCATTTGCGCACCGGGAAGCCGAGCTTCCGGTTTCTGGGGCGCGCATGCATGCCGGCCAGCTGGTCTTCACGTGCGCATGCACGCCAGAAACTGGAAGCCCAGGTGACCGGCGCGCATGCGCACACCGGAAACTGGCAGCTCAGCTTCCCAGCGCGTGCATGCGTGCCAGGGAACTGCTCTTCCAGTTTCTGGTGCTCCCACGCATGCGCATGCATGCCGGGGAGTTGCTCTTCTGGTTTCCAGCGCTCCCCCGCGCGTGCGCGTGCACTCCCGTTTCAGCACTCGGTGCCGAAAAGGTTCGCCAACACTGGTATATAGGGTCTCCTTCTTGAGCAGGGGGTTGGACTAGAGGACCTCCATGGTCCCTTCCAACTTTGTTATTCTGTTACATTCAGAAAGTCTGATATCTACTTTGAACCTCCTTTCTTGGTTCTGATCATCTCTCTACGTCAGTAGCGGGGGAAATCCACTTTTCTTAATTTTTATTATTGGAAATGGAAATACTGTTCTCTCAGTCCATCACTTCAAGTAATATGCAAGTTTTGCTAGTTTTAATTTGCTCTTGGCCCAAAATTGAAATTTTATTCAAGTAAAGAATATTGGTTTGTATTGTTTGTTTATTGTGCACTTTTCAACCTGAGTTTGGCAAACATCGGGTAATCTCCAGTTTTTTAAATCAGCTTAAATAAGAGCAATAAATAAATACTGTGCTGTATTTATCATTAGGGTGGCAGGGTTTAAATGACTTAGGGGACATAATAAGCTGTGGTTAAATAAAATGTTTTGATTCTGCAGGATTTTTAAAAAAGGAAACTAACCAAACCTAGTCTAAAGGAAAAGGTTTCCAATATTTTAGAGAAAGCACCTTTCTGATGAAGAAAGAGGAAATAGGCCTCCATTTTCAGCCTGGGGGGCCTCTCCTCCTGCTCCCTCCACCCTCTGAGAGAGCAGCCTGGCATGGCCAGGAAATATGCTCGCCTGAGGCAGGGTTTTAGATGCCAACCAGTCTGCAGCTGGCCCAAGGGGGGCTCTCCCACCCAGCACGCAGAGCAATTGGCTGAGGGCACACAATCTTATTTACAAATCCAGCAGGCCCCGTCACCTTCATTAAGGCTGCTATTTTCCTTCTGCTGCACAGCAACTGACAGGCTTGACTTTTTGGGGGGAAAATGTACATTAGATTTAACAGCCTCTTTGCGCCATTAAGCATTTCCTTTTCTAATTGTAACGGATGTGCACAGAATGCTCCAGGGATTGGCAGGTATAACATGGCCCTGAAATGGGCTTCCATGCCACCAGCTGAGTTTGAAATTTAAACACAAGAGCATACCTGGGTGGGTAATTTAGAAACCTACTGGACCAAATGAAATTAGATTTTAAGACCTAAAACGCACCACCCTGAGATGTCATTTGTGCCAGTCTGTCCTCCTGCCTTGTCAGGGCCAGAGCTCACAGTTCAGCTTCCTTCCACCCGCTGCAGCATCGAAGGGCAGACTGCAAATAAGGGCAGCAGCCCATTCTTACCCCCAGCTCTTTCCAAGGTCCTGCCTTCCTCCTGGTCTTAGGAAGGGATTGCACAGCGCCTTCAATTGCAAAGTCCTTGCGTTTCTTCCCGTCTCCCAGGAAAACAATAATAAAATCCTAGGTTTGGAAGGGACCTCAGAGATCCACTAGTCCAACCCCTGCCCAATGCAAGATCTGCTAGTCATCTTGGGCCAATGGCTATCCAGCCACTGTCTGAAGACCTCCATGAAGGGGGAATGACCTTCCATGAGATAGCTTATTCCACTGGTTGACAGCTCTTACTGTCACAAAATATTCATAACTAGCCTGAGCCTCCTTCCCTGAGTTTTTAACCCACTGATTCTGGTGCAGACCTCTGGGTGACCAAGAACAAGCTTTGATCTAATGATCCTTTAGATCAGTGGTTCTCAACCTGTGGGTCGCGACCCTTTTGGGGGTCGAACGACCATTTCACAGGGGTCGCCGCGCACATTAGCCCGCCATCTTGGTGCCACCGTCATTGCAGGGGTGAAATGGTCCCGGTTCGGCCGTGCCTGCGGGTCGCCGGATAGCCGGTAGCGACACAAGTGGGAGACTTCGCCCACCTGCCCGGACACTGCCATTTGGGTTCTTTTACCCTCTGCGCATGCGCAGAATGCTTTGCGCATGCACAGAGGGTAAAAGAACCCAAATGGCCAAATGGCGGAGGGTGGGCGGAGCCTCGCGCTACCTTGGCGACCGGCTCTACGGCGACCGACAGGCACGAGCGAACCGGGAGCATTTCAC
>QLTV01002434.1:533115-549932 GCA_003457575.1 Thermophis baileyi
GGTGTCACGGCAGCGGCGGGGGGTCACGGGGGGTCGCGCCATTAGAAAGGTTGAGAACCACTGCTTTAGATCCATCAGAAGCCGCTTTAACCTAACTCTCCTGAGTGGTCTTTGCTGTAGGCAGTACAGGCCCAGATGCTCCAGCAGGACTCCCTTTCCAGACGGCTTCCTGCCTTGGCCATGCTGCACCATGTCCTGTTTGAATGGTGGTGCCCACAGGATGGGCCTGGCCAAGGCAGAGGAGTGGAACAATACTTTCCACTGTCTGGACTCCATGTGACTCCATGTCATAAGTATGAAAAATGGCCATCAACCACTATTTTCAGTGCCATTGTAACTTCGAACAGTCATTAAATGACTGGTTGTAAGTTGAGGACTACCTGTATATTTTGCCATGCGTGGCTCTACTTGAGCACCTCCCTGCTTGACGAGGACCCTGCCAAAGTCATCCTTCCCAGTCGTTGGGATTATAAAGCCCAGCTTTTGCAAAGGGTCCTTCTTGGGAGCAACAGAGTCTGTGGCCCTTGGAGACCCCAAATGCAAAGTCACTTGTTCACTTGCACGATCCTCCTTGGCCTTTGACATCAGGATCCTCAAAGGAAAGACCACTGAAATCTGTCCTCCCTATCCAACACTATCTCTGAAGGTCCAGGTAGTTTGTCAGATGGATTCTATATCACCATCAGGTTTTGGTCAGCCTTGTCTCTTTAAGCAAGTTACTATTCGAACAAAAAGTGATTTCTTTTTAGTCACCTGCCTTGCTTCGTAGAATTAGACCATCCAAGAGTTGTAAGGAGTCCCTCTTCAGTGTTGCAATCCAAATCAAAGCTTCCCAGAAGATGACCATCCAGGCTCCACGAGGGAGTTGGTCCCACTTTTGAACTGCTCTTACAATTAGGACTTTTTTTTCTAACATTCAACTGGAATCTGCCATACTATTCTTTGTCTTGCTGAGATGAAAAAGTATTTTTATATCTTTTCAAGTATTTGAAGAGCATTATCAAATCCGCTTTCAATTTTTCCCCCTAGGCCAAACATATCTCATTTATGATCATAGCATTGGATATTTTTCATCCCTCGCTCATCCTCACTGTTCCTCTCTGAAACATTTCCAGTTCCTCTAAATCTTAAACTGTTCTACTCTGAACTGGATCTATTGCTCAAAGTCAGCTCTGACCTAAGCAGAGTACAGTAGAAGGATTATGTCTCATGATGTAGAAATTGTACTTTGGTAGAATTCTCCTCCATATTCCTTGGACAGCAAAGGTGACTGTCAAGACTGACTCAAATTTTCACCTATATTCCACTTTGCTCGCAGCTTGACAAAGAATTGGGGGGGGAGGTGGATTGGAATGCAAGGGTGGGGGGGAATGGTATCCAAGCATTCTCAGTTCCCATGAGACATTGCTCCCCACCCCAAGCACACCCAGAGCAGATGTCACAATGTGGTTCCCAAAACAAAATGAAAGAAGTGATTGGTGGACGTAATGGACTGTGGATGGCCTGTGGGGAAAGGGGGAATGAACTATGTGTGCTTTTGCACGGGAAGCCCAGAGTTGGTTTTGCTTCTTCTGTGCCAATGTGGATTTATTCAGTAAAGTTTATACTCTTGGTAAAATAATGTCCCAAGAGTTACTTTTTCTGGATTCACCAACTGGACAGTTGACATTAAACCAGCTCTGCAAGTAGCAGCCTACCTGCACCCCACCAGGAGGTTGGCAGTCTCGAGATGTCGGCAACCGACAAAGGAAAGGATGGGGGGGGCAAGCCAGAGGAAGCCTCCTCTCAAGAGACCTTGGCGGCAGCCCAAGCCAAAGCCGAGATGCAAGCGACTGGTGCACAGCCCAAACAGAGGGCTGAGAAACTGGAGCAACAGGGGGAGAGAGTGACAAAAGGACCCTATTCAGGCCCCAATGGCTGGTGGGTGAGCTATGTGGGGAAGGTGGCAGAATGAGAGGATCAACTGATCCACCCTGGAGTCACGGTGACTTGCGAGCAGCCAAGTGGAATTACCAAGTCGAGTGGAAGTTCCCAGCTACAGTTGCCATCTCTTGATGGAGCAGCTGAGAAGTTTGGTGGGCTGGAGGTCTGGGGAGCCACCTCACCAAGGGTGGCAGTCACGAGAGTTGGGACAGTGGCCATGAACACTTTGCCAACCCCATCTCCTTCCCTCTTACAGCTGATGGTGCCATCCTCACCCAGGCCGGTGGGAGTCCTGCACCAAGAGACAACAGCTCCCATCCCAGCTGCCGTCCCATTGGGGAGGAGGGTGCTGGCACATGCCGTCCCAGTGGTGGCCGATATTTCCATTCAGGCACCCCTTGCTGCAATGGGGTTGCCGCCTCGATATATCCTAGTGTGAAAGGACTGATGCCACCTCCCCTAGCAGTCCAGTTTCATGGGTGACCCAATAACTTTAGCTTACTTCCTGACCCAAGTCTGGAACTACATGGAGTGCCATGGAGCGATGTACCTGGATGGGCATGCCCGGGTCAATGCCATTACATCAAACCTGAAGGGGGATGCAGCTGGTGTCTCTCCACAATGAGTGGGCTCTGGAGCTACAAAATCTGGATGTTTTCATGCAGATGTTGCGAGACAGTGTCCAAGACCCCATAGCAGCCCAGTGTGCAGAAACCTGCATCCACTTCCTGCGGCAGGGGAAGTGGCTGGTAGCAGAGTACAATCAAGATTTTTGTAGCCTGGTGGCTCACCTGAGAGATTGGTCTGAGCACATGCTTGTCTACCAATTCTGGGAGGGGCTGAGCTATAGCACAACTGCCTGCCCTGGGGGGGGGGTGTACTGCGACCTCTGAGCGTGGTACCAGTTAGCCACAAATGTAGAGATTGACCTGATGGAGTACCAGGAGCATGTTGTGCATGAGAACTGGCCCCGCTGAATACCTGAGAGATGCCCAGTGCCCCATGGAGAGGGGGTGCAACCCCTACCATGGGGGAAAAGTTCCACCCGAGCCCGGGAGCCTGCTTCTGATGTGGGAAGGAAGGCTACTGGGCAGCCGATTGCCTCACACCATGGCTGGCATCTGCACTGCAAGCCCTGACCCAATGAAAGCTGAAAAAAACCACCCCTGAAGCCGAAGGAGAAAACACGGGCAGCTCAATAGGTCATGGTCTCTCCCCAATCCAGCGAAGGGGAGGGAACTCCAACCCATGGAAAACCCAGCTTGGTCTTCCATGGGAGCAACAGTGAAGGAGAAGATGATGGTAAGTGGCACCATCATCCCTATGACGACCTGGGTAGAAATATTGGTGCCCTCCTCAGAAGTAAGGAGGGCCCTCATGGCCTTGTTGGACTCAGGGTGTACTTGGTGCCCAATTAGCCTTCAGCCAGTGGAGAAACTAGAATTGAGGCTGGGGAATTTAAGGCGGCCCATGGGTTCTCCCAGTTAGATGACTCACTTATGGGAGGGGCACCAGCAACTTGCCTAATGGAGCCAATGAGCCTCAGGGCTGGGACCTACGTAGAGACTATTCGTTTTATTGTGGCTCCTCAAATGAACCAGATCATGGTCCTAGGACTAGCCTGATTGAGGAAGCGGAATCCATCAGTAGATTGGGACAGCAGCAAATGGCGAATGAGGAAGAAAGCAGTTAGCCAGCAGGAGCCAGCAAAAGTACCGAATGCCAGGCATGAGCTGGCAGTAGGAAAGTGAAAGGGGAGTCAGCAAATACACTAAAAGGGAGCAAGGAGCCACTCGCTCCCTCTGAGTACCGCAACCTAGCAGTGGTGTTCAGCGAAAGGGAATTAGATGTGTTTCCTGCCCCATCGCCCCACAGACTGTACTATTGAGGTCTTGTCCAGGGTTAAATTGCCCAAGCTGAAGATATACTTCATGACACCAAGGGAGATGGGGGAACTTTGGGGGTTCATAGACAAGAACTTAGCCAGGGGATTTATCCAGCCAGTGAAGTCAAGGATGGTTGCCCCTGTACTTTTCAAAGAGAAGAAAGACATGTCTCTCAGATTATGTGTGGATTACATTGAATTGCATCTGCATGGAGAATATGTATCCCCTCCCTCTCATGAGGGACATGCTGGGCTACCTAGCCAAGGGGAAGATCTTTACTAAGCTGGACTTGAGGGAAGCCTATTACCGAGTGAGGATTAAAGAGGGGGATGAGTGGAAAACTGCATTCAATGGGTTGCCATCTGGGTTGCTACCAAGTTCAGATGATGCCATTTGGGCTGCAAAGGATGCCAGCAGTATTCATGCAGTTGATAAACAAGGTCCTGCATGAACACCTGTACAAAGGGGTGTTAGTATACCTGAATGATATTCTAATTTATACCAAGACCATGGAAGAGCACGTCAGGCTAGTGAGGGCAGTACTTGAGAAATTGTGAAAAGCCCAGTTATACTTGAAGCTATCTAAATGTGACTTCCACAAGACCAGTCTAGACTACTTGGGGTATTGCATCTCCAAGGATGAGGTGGAGATGGACATGGGTAAGGTGAGAGCGATCCTGGAATGGGAAGCCCCTCGAACCAGGAGGCAGTTATAGAACTTCCTGGGATTCACAAACTTTTACCAGCAGTTCATCCCCACGTTTTCCCAGATAGCCCTGTCCATCACCAACTTGCTCAAGACGGGACAGGGAATGAACTGAGTCAGCCACTAAATTGGTACACCGAATGCCAAGCAGCCTTCGAAAAGCTGAAGTGGCTCTTTGCTGCTGAGCCAAGTCTTGAAGCACCCAAACCCAGATGAGCCTTTTGTGATCCAGGTGGATGCCATGTGGCAGTAGGGGTGGTTTTACTCCAGAGGAACGAAACCATGTAGTACAAAACCCATTACATGCAGTAATGGGTTTCACTTACCTTTGCTACCGGTTCGGAGAGAGAAAATTACAGTACCGAGTACTAAAGGCTACCCATTAGCAGTTAAGACGTTTCACACTAGGTACCCTCAACAGCCCCAATAAGAAATGCAGAAGTAATTGGGTTGTAAATGATAATGTGTATATATGTTTATTGTTGTTTCAGGTCTACCCTTCTTCTGGGGGGTCGGCATGTCTGACTCAAACTTTCACCTATATTCCACTTTGCTCACAGCTTGACAAAGAATGGGGGGGGAGGTGGAGTGGAATGCAAGGGTGGGGGGAATGGCATCCAAGTATTCTCGGTTCCCATGAGACATTGCTCCCCCCCAAGCACACCCAGAGAAGATGTCACAATGTGGTTCCCAAAACAAAATGAAAGAAGTAATTGGTGGATGTAATGGACTGTGGTTGGCCTGTGGGGAAAGGGGGAATGAACTATGCGTGCTTTTGCGTGGGAAGTCAGAGCTGGTTTTGCTTCTTCTGTGCCAATGTGGATTTATTCAGTAAAGTTTATAGTCTTGGTAAAATAATGTCCCAGGAGTTTCTTTTTCTGGATTCACCAACTGGACAGTTGACAGTGACTAACAAGCAAATATTGAAGCACATAATACCAGACATGTCACTGGAAGGCAAAATGACAAAACTGCATCTCACTTATTTTGGCCATGTCATGCAGGGGAATTCACTGGAGAAAGCAATTATGCTTGGAAGAATTAGCAGGAAAAGGAAAACAGGCCACCAAGAACTCAGTAGTTGGACACCATCAAAGTTGACACCAGAAAGAGCATAGAAAAACTCAAAGAAGTAGTGCAAGATTGAAAGATGTGGAGAGACCTGGCCCATAGAGTTGGACACGACTAAATGAATAACATCATCTCACCAATTTTTTTTTACAGACATATCATTCTGTTCGCTCCCTTTCAGCTTTGAGTCAGCCACCTCCTTGTTGACAAATACTTGTGCATTTGGTTTTCTAAGTGAAAGAACTTGGCACTTGTCTGCTTTAAGCTTTAAGCTTCACTGTTATTTTCAGTCAATTTCTCATCAGGAACCTTTTATATGTTATTTGTGTCTCCCAGGCTATTAGCTCATCCACCAATTCTTGTGTAATCAGATTTGATAAACACCCCCTCCACTTCTTCATCCAGATATTAATACAAATATTTAAAGGTAGAGGACCAAAGCCTATTTTTTGTATTTATTAAGACAGGCACATTTGTTTTCTTTCAATTGTTTGGTGCTTCATATATATTCCAGCATTTCTTTTTTATTAAAATTTTTTATTAAAAAATCTTTTTATTAAAGATTTTTTTAAAAAAGATGAAAACTAATACAAACTAATATAAAGTAAGAAGAATAAAAGAAAAAAAAGAAAAAGCTAAAGGTTCAAGAAAAAAAAGTAAAAATAGAAAAGAAAGAAAAATGATACAAAGAAGTGTATTCCGATCGTCTTTAAAGCACTTATAAATACAATTATAAATTTATAAAGTTATGTTATAAACATAACTCTCTTTTTCTTACAATCTCTCCTGTCTAATCATCAAAACCATAAATCACGTTCATTTTTTTCTATAAAAAGTCCATGCAGAGTTTCCAGTCACTGATGTAGTTATTGTCTTTGCCTTGATCAAATGTATTTGATAGCATTGCTCAGAGATCATACGCAAGCATTTGGACAAGTCATCAGCTGAATTCCTTCCTTACCACACAGTGTAATTCACCTGCTTCTGAAGACAAACTCATTTCAAACTTCTATTGATCTCAAACTTTGGTCCTGCCAGTCCTGTTCTTCACAATTTCCTGGTGGCACACAGATTCTTTTGCTGAAGAAGACTGAATTAGAGTCAGAGCTTGACCCTCCCCATCAATGGATCTTGTCTGGTCTCCAGAATATCTGCCCAGGATATAATAATAGTGTTATCAAAATAGCATCACTGTGCCGGGTCCAGTAAATGCATATTGGAGCTACATTGGGGAGGGTGGGGAATAAGGGAGAACCAGCTGCTGAAGCTAAAGGATGCCCAGGACTTCAACGCCCTGTGGGTGGGTGGTATTGCTACTCTGCCTTTCCCTTCTTCAGCTCCCTGGAGAGCAAGTTCCAGCCCAGCTGCATGAGACAAAATGATGACAGTGTGACAAAGAACAGAACAGTCAGGAGAAATGTTGATAATACTCCTGGGCTAATCACAAATAATGGGGTGTGGAGGAATAACTCAGAAAAGCTGAAAGGAGAGGTGATAGTGTGCCCTCCCTAGAGAGGGTAAAATCCTTTGACTCAGCTTACACCAGAGTTCACAGCAGCTTTAAGAAATCTAGGACAGATGTTCTCTTCATGAATGGGTAAAGGGAGACGGTACATCCAGCCAAGAGTTAGCAGAGTTAAAGAGTGCAGTCTAACTATATACAGGGCAAGTCCCATCCTAGGGAGTCCTTGAGTTATAACGGAGCTTCCCATCATGGTCATACATCATGATATTCATAGAGTGGGTCGGTTACATGAGGTTGGCACAGTAGCACAATCCCAACTGATCCCTAGAGCCCATCATAACAAGCAGGGTCCCCTATATAGTAACCTATGGAACAGGCCTTGAAAGCTGTAAGAGATTCCCGGATGATGACTGCCACACTTCTACCCCTGACCCAGAATCTTGGCTGATACTACATCTGAAACCCAGATGGTCGCATTTCTGACAGGGGAACTCCCTTTTTCCAGGCCCAGCCAGGACTTGGTAAGGCACACCAGGTCAGCCCTGAAAAGATCAAGTCACAAGGGAGGGAAGCCTTATTACAGACCATTCATTTACAGGTAGTCCTTGACTTACAACCAATCTCTTAGTGGCTGTTTGAAGTTACAACAGACTTACCTATGGGCCAGATTCAACATTCTGACAGATGCCTCCTACCACCTGTGGTCACATATTTTGGGTGCTTGGCAACTGGCCCTCATTTGCGATAATTTGCAGTGTCCCATGGGGATGTGACTGTGATTTATGATGTTTTTTGACAGAAACTCCATTTTTGACGAAAAAAACACCCACTGTAGACAATGGATTTGCTTAATGCCTGCTGTTTACTTAATAACCATTGTGTTCACTTACCAACATCTGCAAAAAAGATCATAAAATCAGGAGCGGTCATATTGTGATTCGCTTAATGACCAGCACAATCATAATTCTGGGCTCAGTTATGGTTTTTAAGTCGAGGTCTACCTGTATTAAAAAGCTACTGTTTCCATTATTCAGGAGTCACTCTATAAGTAATTTATATAAGTCAGTGTAAAACAATTTAGGCGAGTAGGAATGGTGTTGCTTTTGTTGCTCCTTATTAAATTTTTATCCCTCCTTTTTTAAATATGTAGTTTGATCTTCCCATAGCAACAAATGTACCCAATACTAGTAATACTAATGCTTCTGCTCCTATTTTCCCCACAATAACAACCCTGTGAGGTGGCTCGGGCTGAAAGGGAGTGACTGGCCCAAATTAATCAGCCAGCTTGGATGGCAAAGAAGGGCCTTAGAAGTCACCACCTTGCGGTGTCTAGACCAGGGGTGTCAAACTTGATTTCATTGAGGACCACATCAGGGTTGTGTTTGGCCTCAGGGGGTGGGCGGTGGGCGTGGCCAGGGTGGGCGTGGCCAACTCAACATCACTCGGGCTCCCTGGGCTCCCCGGGCTCCATTTTCGCTGGCAGAGGGTTGCAGGAAGCCGTCACGGCTGAAAACAGAGCCCGGGCGGGCCGCGCTCGGCCCTCCCGAGCTCCATTTTCACTGGCAGAAGCACTGCGGGCCAGTCCTTTGTTGTTTCCAGGGCAGCCCCATGGGCCAGATCTAAGCACCCCATGGGCCGGATCCGGCCTGTGGGCCTTGAGTTTGACACCCCTGGTCTAGACCATCAGCGTCTCCATCACTGCGGTACACCAAGTGGCTCTCTGTGTTCACCCACACTTAATGTATTCCTCATTATATATTTTGTTTTAATTTTGCTTGTCTTCATTTTTGGAATATGGATCAAAAAGCAGCCAATGAAAAGAATCAATATGTAATGCCATATAGAAGAGAGCAGGTGGCAATCTTTTAATACCTCCAACAAGGTACTCCAGCAAGGTCCAATTTCAATTGAAATCTGAAGACAAGATGATTGTATTTGACTCCATTCAGTTTTTGAGATTCAGATGGATAAAAGCTTCTTCCATGGGGTTATAATGAGGCAGTATCAAAAGAAAGAGAGCTGCTTCATTGTCTGGTAGACTGTGATGCAAAGAGCAGGAGAGGAAAGCCAATGGAGCAAGGATCTTCCAACTTGGTAGCTTTAAGAGTTGTGGACTTCAACTCCCAGAATTCCTCAGCCAGCTAGATCTGGTGTGTGTGTGTGTGTGTGTGTGTGTGTGTGTGTGTGTGTTCCTGGTGATATTCAGAAGATCACTAAAACCTTGGCTTTGCCTCCAGACCTAGATCAGTGGTGGGTTGCTACTGGTTCGCCCCGGTTCGGGTGAACCGGTAGTGGTGGCGGCGGGAGGCTCCACCCACCCATCCAGACGTCATCACGGACAATCTGCGCATGCTCAGAAGGGCCGCGCACGCGCGAGCAAAGCGAGCACGCGCACGTTCACAGTTCCAAACCAGTAGCAAAGGTAAGTGAAACCCACTACTGACCTAGATGGATAGATGATAGTTGGCCTCTTTGGGTGCCTTATCTCTATACAGAGTTTGCCTTCTGCACACTTATGATCTGTTTGTTTTTCTCTTTTCAAGTTCTTAAAGCTGAAAGCTGCTTGGAGTCATGTGGAGTTGGGAAGCCTCTGACTCCTGCTGAATGATGGGGAGTGAAGGTGATCCACAAGCTGCAGCCACTCTATAGAGCCTATCCTGTGGTGGTTAGGGTGGAAGAACATGGTTCTTTCTCTGTCCTTACTGCAACTGCCGATAGCGGCCCAACAACCCTATTTTGTGTGACCTGGTCCCTCCTCGGAGGGAATAATGCTGAGTTTTACTTACAGGGTCTCTGTGATGATGGAGATTCTCAATCATCCAGATCATGGTTGTCCCAAATGTGTTTTTTCCAAAAAGCAATTGCTTTGAAAATATTTTGCTTCTCATCCAAGAAGCTTCTTCAATTTTAATTAACTGGTGGGGAATCTAGTGGTTTTCCCACCAGTCAATTAGAAAGTTGCTGTGAAGAATATACTGTACTGCATACTCAGCAGATAATGTTACCTGCATTCACTCTACTTTGGACTCTAGTTTTAGGGCTATGCCAGTAGAGGCTATGTGGGCTTACAGGGTTATCTGGGGGGGGGGGAATCTTGATCTCATTACACCTGAGAAAGTGAACCGGGCACCTGCAGCTGCTAGTTCAGTCAACTCTGTGTTAGATCTGTGGCCTTTCTGTCTGGTTAAGTCTGCGCCAGAAGAGACATGTGATTGGGTCTGGGCAGTGGTTAATAACTCTTTGAGGGAGGGGGCAGTTCCATTGGCTCACAAGTGTCCTCTCCTGAATGGGCCATCACTTGACCCAACCAGTCTGGGCAGCTTTCGTCCAGGTTCCAACCCCCACTTTTGGAGGAAGGTTGTGGGGAAGGTTGCATGGCAGCTGCAGAGGACCCTGGATGAAATACTCTTCTGGATTGGCTTTAGGAATTTGGGGGACAGCGCTGTATTGTGCTTGTTCTCCTCCATCCAGGCTCAGTTCCAGTCGGTGTTGATTGGGGGTGTGTGTGTGCAAGGGCTCAGTTGTGTTTCCTCTCCTATTCATATTTACCTGAGGCTGCTGGGTCAGATGATCCAATGGTTCAGGGTGAGATATCATCAGTATACAGATGACACCATATACTGGGTCTCCATCCTGGGCTGCCTGCGTGATGCCATGGATACCTTATGGAGGCTCTAAGGGTCTGGATTGGCTTCAACTCAACCCAAGCAAAACCAAGTAGATTTAGGTATTTGGGCCTTCCAGTTACAGAATGCTAATTCTGAATGGGGTGGCCCTGCCCCAGACTGATCCAGTGCGCAATCTGGGGGGCCTTCTTGGACTCATGAAGACTTGGTTGGACAGGGCCTGCACCTTTCTCTGTGTTAAGGGCCCTCTTTTTTGGCTGTATTAACATCCATGGCAATAGTTCTACTAGATGACCATATGTATTGATTTTATATTCTTTTAATCGTTCTTAATTTGTTTTTATGTTTAATGACGGATGCTGCCCAGAGTCCCTGGTTAAAATGGTTGGCAAATAAATAATAATCAAATCAAATCAAATCAAATCAGTAAGTAAGTAAGTAAGTAAGTAAGTAAGTAAGTAAGTAAGTAAAGGGAACAACAGAATAAATAATTTCCTTTGGTTTTCTCTCTCTCCAAGTGAACTGCCTGAAGACATTCTAGCACAAAGACCCTATTTTACCCACGTGAAAGAGAAGGTCAACTGCCACAGTATTTTGGACATCTGTCAGTATTCTTAGAAACAAATGCCTTTGATTCTATTGAGTAATAGACGGCTCTTGTTGGGCAACTTTTGCATGTTAACTTTCTCTTCTTTTTCGCTGATCTTTTCTTTTGTTTCTGATCTTTCATCAAATGCACTGAATTGAATTGAATGACAGATGGATGGATATTTTAGAGTCTGCAAAATAGAAACTGAATCATTTTCAAATCATTTGTGCTTGACTTTTGCTAGTGTGAATGAAGTCAGACTACAACTGAGTGTCAAATCTTTCTGTAGTGATTGTGGGGCATATGATTACAGTAAATGACTCAGGCAGATTTAAATATTTGATTCAAAGATTCAATTTAAGGTTTGCTTCAATCAAATATCCTTCAGGTCTTATTACCCATTTACAGCTTCATATAGCCCTATATATTTCTAGTTGATTTAATGAAATTCATTGATTTCTATTGGATTCTCTTCAATCCCTGCATTTTGTGACGGTTGACACCTTTTTATATGCAGTCTAAACATCATGAAATAGAGATGTTATATTATTTATGCTAATAAAAAGTAATAGGTAATAAATTTTCAATTAGGAGAACAGATGGCAACTAGTGGTGTTTTAATGACGCTTGTCAAGAGGGAAAATGTTTTGGCTTATGTTCCACCTCCTGGAGAAGGATCGGCCTTGGTTCTGTGCAAGAAACATTTGGCTATCATTTCTGCAGGGAACAGTCCCATCCCAGAGTCTTCCTTCATGGCCAGGGGTGCACCCCCATCCCACTGCCCCTGCCCCAATGTCATTACATTGCACTCGAGAGAGAAGACGACTCAGGCCAATCAAGAAGAGTGAAGATCTTGAGCGATAGATGACATTATTGTGTATCAGCAGAAAGACCATGCCAGCCATGCTCCCAATCCTGATTGCCATCTTCTCTGCTTTTCTCCCCCCACCTCCTTATCCTAAAGATGTCTCCATGGTATTTCAGTTGTAGACATGACAGTGACTAGAATGGCATACCCAGGCATTCAGCTTAAGACTCCAACTCTCTGGCATTTTTTAAACATTCCCGAGGACCTATGCCCTTTAGGTTCCATGGAGCTTGCTAGATAAGTGCAATGGAACCTGAACATTTTGGGCCACACCATTTGTACAAAATGCATGAAGCCCAAAATGGAACTAGGTTGCTGATGCTTACTATCAAAAGTAGCTTTTAAACTGACCTCTGGGGGAAAGCTAGCAGAGCTTATATTCATCCAATTTAGGACAACTCGTCTTTAATATGAGGTGTAAATGCCCCTGGGAAGGGAGGCCTGTCTCTTTCAGTTTGGCTCAGTTTCTCATTTTCCCAATTGTAAATTCATTTCAGCAGTGTTTCAACCTCAGTTTGCAAATTCAGAGGGCATACACCAAGAATTGCATAAAAACTTGTATGCTTTTTTGTGTTCACTTTTCCTTCTGCTTTTCCCTTAATATAAAGTATTCCCATACATACTTTTGCTTGCTATATACACTATTTAATACATGCATTTGTGCACACTTTTTGAATTGGTGAATAATGTCACAAAATTATGACAAATACCAATTTTCAGCATGCAAGTGCATTCCAGCATGTATATAAATTCTTCAGCTGCAAACCAGTATATTCTTATACAAATTTAGATTGAAGAAATCTATGCCCTTCCCCTAAAATCTCCTCAGTAGCATCTAAAAAGAGGTCAGGAACAAGCTGACATGAACACAGAATGGGCATGACAGTTGGTTGAAAAAGCCAACTAGAGAACATATGAAGGTCGAGGACATTTGGAGTGGGACACTGAGTGGAAATTACTGAATAATGTGGTTGACCCGGGTGCGACTTATTGTTAAGCAGCTACATGGAATCAGTGCCTCCTTACCCTGAAGGGCAGTCTAGTAGGATACCACTATGATCAATGATTCAGATTCAGATTAATTCAAAATAGGATTGAGGAGAATCTTGACAGACTTATTCATTGTAGTTCAGTGGTGAGAAAAGTAAGGTCCTGCACTTACAGTTACAAATGCATAGATATAGAATAAGTAGTACTTGGCTCAACGGCAGTAACTATGAGAGAGATACAGGTGTCCTAATGGATTATCCAATTAAATATGAGCCAGCAGTGTGCTGCACCTCCAAAAAAAAAAAAGCCACCAAAGTCCTAATGTCAGGTCTGCCTCCATTCAAATCCTAAGAAAGAAAACCCCTGCCTCCATGGATTTAGAAGTACTTTTACTAAGAATGAACTGAGAGCAGCAAAAGCAAAGCAAGATCTGGGAAAAATCCACACAAAAGTTATACATTGAAAGTCACCCCAAACCCCTCCCCACCAGGGTCCATTCCAGAAAGACCAATCAGCGTCCAATATAATGTTATGGGAAAAAAACCTCTTCAAAAGATCCCTCTGGAGGCCCAGGATGGTTGGTCTTGGAAAAGTCCAAACAACTCCACTCAGTTGATGGGTGCAAATCTCCCTTCTGATTCTCACAGGAACACTTCGCACCAGCTCACTTCCCCACCCCAAATGCCAAACCCCCTCCTTCCCATTTCTATGGCAGCTGAGGGCAAGCAAGCTGCAAACTGCACTCTGGAGATCTGGCTGACACCTGGACTGCATCAACAGAGGGATAGTATAAGGATCTTGGAACTGAAACTGTGTCCAGTTTTGGTCATCACAATACAGTTGGAGACTAAAGCATATGCTGAACAGTTGCAGCAAGCATCTACTCTATGAACAGAAGGACCAGGGGTGACACAATATCAGTCATCCAATATTTTAAAGGCTGACACAGAGAAGAGGGGGTCAACCTATTCTCCAAAGCACCTTCAGGCAGGACAAAAAGTAACAGAGGGAAACTTATCAAGGAGAGAAGCAACATGGAATTAAGGAAAAACTTCCTGACAGTGAGAACAATTAACCAGTGGAAAGGCTTGCCTTCAGAAGTTGAGGGTGCCCCATCACTGGAGGTTTTTAAAAAGAGGCTGGACAGCCATTTGTCTGAAATGGTATAGGGCCGTGATGGCAAACCTATGGCACGCGTGCCACAGGTGGCACACAGAGCCCTCTCTGTGGGCACGCCAGCCATCGCCCCAGCCCAGCTCCACCGGGCATGCACGTGTGCCTCCCGCTGGCCAGCTGGTCTTCGGGTCTCTGCCACATATGCGGGGGGGGACATGCAGGGAATGCGTGCACGCATGCACGGGGGGGCGCATGCATGGGGACACTCAAATTGGATTTTGTGGGTTCGTGTGTGTGCGCGCCCCCCACGCCCCGTTTTGGGCCTGGAAGCCTCCTGCATCAAGCTGGAAGCCAAAATGGGGTGCGTGGGCACCGCACGAGGCCCCTCCACGCCCCATTTTGGGCCTGGAAGGCATCCTGCACCAACCGGGAAGCCAAAACGGGGCACGCGGGGGTGCCGTGTGAGGCCCCCCGTGCCCCATTTTGGCCTGGAAAGCCTCCTGCACCAACCTGGAAGCCAAAAATGGGGGTGGGGGTGGGGCACATGCGTGGGGGGCATGGCGCATGCACGCAGGCAGGGCGCATGTACAGGGGCGCTTGCATTGCAATTTGGGGTTTCGCGCGGGCACGCTTTGGGCACTCGGCACCAAAAAGGTTAGCCATCACTGGTATAGGGTCTCCTGCTTGAGCAGGGGTTGGACTAGAAGACCTCCAAGGTCCCTTCCAACTCTGTTATTCTGTTTTTTGTCCAGTGGTGCTCTGTGTATCGCTTCTATTCCTTCATTTCCTAAGGTTCCTCCAAAAACCAAAACATTCTGTGGGATTGATGGACAGAGTCAGCACAGGCATAACCCCCCTAGATCAGGGGTGTCAAACTCGATTTCATTGAGGGCCGGATCAGCATTGTAGTTGTCCTCCGGGAGCCTGGGGGGAGGGGGCATGGTCGGGGTGGCCGACTGGGTGTGGCCTGGGGCGTGGCAAGCTTGATGTCACTTTCGTTGGTGGTGCCTGTGGAGACCAGGCGGGGTTGGGGAGGGAATCCAGGGGTCTCCAGTGGGTGGGGTGGGGGGGGGGAGGCTTGTCCCACAGGATGAGGTGAGGTGAGGCAGGGGGTGGGGCAGCTGCAGCCAGAAACTGTCGGCCACCCCATGCTCGCCGCCCTTTGTGTGCGGGTGGGATGGTTTATGGCTATAACCGCAACCTGCCGGCCCCTTAGCTGGTGCACACTGCGGCTCTGGAGCCCGCTGCCACCACCAGGCTGGCTGTCCATGCTACCGTTGGATGTGCTTACTCGGTCCCACTGTCTGTTTTGGCTTGTAGTTGGAGAGCAGATAGCCACTGGTTATCTCCTTGGCCCCCTCATGGGTCTTGCCCTTGGCCTGCATGTGGAGCACGTTCCCCTCGCATACCCAATGCTCCTCGGCCCCGTTACAGGCTGCTGCTGCCACCGCTCGGCAGACCTGCCCAGCCCAAAGGAGGTGAAGTGGGCAGCTAGAACGGCTGAATAGAGGTGGTAGAGCATGCCCAGGCCCAGCAGGCAAAAGACGGCCACCACGAGTGGGGATCCCCATCAGCACCATTTCCGCCCAGGCCCAGCAGAGATGGGGGGAGGCATGCAATCCCGGCTGGGCCTGGTGGCCATTGCACTGATGGGGATCCGGATTTCCCCGCTTGCGGTGGCCATTTTTGTCTGTTGGGCCTGGGCGTGCTCTACCACCTCTACTCGGCCTTTCTAGCTGGCCGCTTTGCCTCCTTCATGCTGGGTAGGCCTGGTGCTCTGGGCAGTGATGGCAGCAGACTAATGGACCTGCGCGAGCTGCTGGCGGCCTTGGTGGTGGCAGCGTGCCATAGCAGTGCCATGGTGCATCGGGTGTGCGAGGGGAACCAGCTCCATGTGTGGACCAAGGGCAAGACCCGCGAGGGGCCAAGATGACCAGCAGCAACCTGCTCTCCAACTGCAAGCAAAAACAGACGGCACAGAGTAGACAGGCCAATGGTGTCTGGCAGCAGCTGCCCCACACCCTCCTCATCTTGTCTTGGCCCGCGGTGGCGGCAGTAGCCAGAGGCAGAGGCTCAGGGGAGAGGCACGCGGTCCAGCTTGCTGGATGTGCTGGGCAGCCACCTGCCCTGTGCTGGCTTATCAAGGGTTTAGCCTAGAATTAAGAACTGTATCTTTAAGCATTCTGGGGAATGTAGTCCATGCCATGTAGTCCATGCCATGTGATCATAACTGTGTACTCTTATTGGTCATTGAAGTATGCCTGGGGAGGCGGGAGTAATTGAAGTACACTATCCTAAAGGAAGTCACTTTCAAGCTCTCTACCGAGAAAGCATGCCTGAAGAAGGAGATGGGAAGCGTTAATCCTTTTTTACAATATTCGTGATGGTTCCAGATTATGACTGTAGATTCAGAAGAACTTCTACATAACCGTGAGTGATGTCAGAGGATGCCTGAAGAATAAAATATAATCTGATTGAATGTACCATTGCGTTGTGTTAAACGGCCTGATGATAGCATAACCAATCTATGCTTGATTCAGAACACTGGGAATAGTTTTATTGCAGCACATCCTTCCT
>QLTV01002434.1:552754-565037 GCA_003457575.1 Thermophis baileyi
GGATTTCAAACGTTTTTTTTTAAAAACCAGGAAGTGATGATCTCGGGGCAGGTGGGTGGAGCTTCACACTGCCATCCCGGTTCTCCGAACCAGCTGCTGCAATCGTTACCTACTAGCCCGAACCGGGCTGAACTGGGAGGATTTCACCCCTGCTATCATCTATCTATCTATCTATCTATCTATCTATCTATCTATCTATCTATCTATCTATCTATCTATCTATCTATCTATCTATCTATCTATCTATCTATCTATCTATCTATCAAATTGCTATAGCTTTTGAACTTACAAACAGTGACTTTTAAATAATTTGGGATCATTTTTCAGGCCACAATTAGGAGAAATATTCACCAAAATTCAAGACTTCAGAATGCCCCTAAATCATCCTGGATCATTGGAACTTTCTGTCGAACAAAGTGATTCCTGATTTATTACTGGTGACCTAAAATTAAACTCTGCCAAAGTGTACTCCCAACTTGGGTCCTATGATAACTATCTCAATTTGGAAGCTGCACATTTCTAAATTTCTACAAGAAATCTTTCCAATTCCATGCGATGCCTCAAATGTAGTCCTTTGCTGTGTAATTAACGTCAAAACAAAGATTTTCTTTTCTTACTGATTAAAACTACTATTCTGGACTATCAGCTTCATCATTCTGGCCCTAACAATAATTTTAATGCTAGATGGAGGAGGCATCTCCTTGAGAAGTTGCTCTTCTACAGCTCCTCAGAGGAAGCTCTCACAGTGTGTGTATTGGCAGTATAGAAAAACAGTAAGATCAATCTAAACAATCAAATATGTTTTCTTAAGAAGTCAATCTTTCTCCTTCAGTATTTTTGGAGATTTACATTCTGTCAGTTTCTAAGATAGACTAGAAATAAAAATTAAAATAAGCAAGAAAGTGGCAAGAGAATACCAATCTGACCTTGATAAATATAAATAATCAGGACTTGATGGATTACATCCCAGAGTTCTGAAGGAGCTGGCAGATGTTATCTCAGAACCATTGTATCATACCTTTAAAAAATCTTGGAGAACCAGGGAACTACCAGAGGATTGGAAAAGAGCTGATGTGGTTCCCATCTTCAAAAAAAGAGGGGTGTGTGTGTGAAACAGACCTATCAAACTACAGGCCAATCAGCCTAACATCAATACTTGGAAGATACTGGAAAGATAATCAAAAAACAGATCTGTGAAATTTACAAACAAATAAAGTTATAACTAGTAGCCAGCATAGGTTTATTAAAAACAGATCATGCCAAATCAATTTTATTTCATTCTTTGACAAAGTGACTAGATTAGTAGACCAGTGAAATGCTGTGGACATAGTATATTTAGACTTCAGCAAGGCATTTGACAAAGTAGACCACAACCTACTTCTTGGTAAGCTAAAAAAAATGTGGGATAGGCAGCAACACCACCAGATGGATTTGTAACTGGCTGACAAACTGTACTCAACGAGTAGTCCTTAATGGTACTACATCTACATGGAGGGAAGTAAGCAGTGGGGTACCGCAAGGTTCCATCTTAGGCCCAGTACTCTTCAATATCTTCATAAATGGCTTAGACAAGGAAATAGAAGGGGAACTCATCAAATTTGCAGATGACACTAAGCTGGCAGGAATAGCCAACATCCCAGAAGACAAGCTCAGGATCCAAAAAGTCTTGGCAGACTTGAACAATGGGCCCTATCCAACAAAATGAAATTTAATGGGGAGAAAAGCAAGGTTTTACACTTGGACAGGAAAAACAAAGGTACAAGTACAGATTAGGTGAAATCTGGCTCAAAAACTAACTATGAGAGGGATCTTGGAGTCCTAGTGGACAATCACTTACTGTAAACATGAGTCAGCAGTGTGCGGCAGCAGCCAAAAAAAGCTAATACAATCCTTGGTTGTATAAACAGAGGCACAGGATCAAAATCGTGTGAAGTATTAATACCATTTTATAAAGCCTTAGTAAGACCACACCTGGAATACTGTAACCAGTTTTAGTCACCACATTACAAAAAAGATGTTGAGACTTTGGAAAAAGTGCAAAGAAGAGCAACTAAGATGATTAAAGGCCTGGAGACTAAAACATATGAAGAACGGTTGCAAGATTTGGGTTTGGCTAGTCTAGAGAAAAAGACTAGGGGGCAGGATATTATAGTAGTATTCCAGTATTTGAGAGGCTGCCACAAAGTGGAGAGGGTCAATTTTCCAAAGCATGAGAGGGCAGGACAAGAAACAATGGATGGAAACTAATCAAGGAGAGAAGCAACCTGGAATTAAGGAGAAACTTCCCAACAGTGAGGACAATTAACCAGTGGAACAGCTTGCCTCCATCACTGGAGGTTTTTAAGAAGAGATTGGACACAGTGGACAATCACTTGTTTGAAATGGTATAGGATTTCCTGCTTGAGCAGGGGGCTGAAGATCTCCAAGGTCCCTTCCAGCTCTATTCTGATTGAAAGATGGTCTTTACAAGAAGCAATAAATGGAAACTAATCAAGGAGAAAACCAACCTAAAAATAAGGAGAAATTTCATGACAGTGAGAACAATTAATCAGTGGAACTGCTTGCCTCCAGAAGTTGTGGGTGCTCCATCCCTGGAGCCTTTTAAGAAGAGACTGGACAGTCAGTTGTCCTGGATGGTAGAAGGACTCCGACCTTTGGCAGAGGGTTGGACCAGGACCTCCAATGTGCCTTCCAACTTTGTTATTCTTTAAATTCTGTTAAATAGCTCAGCCCAATGCTCGGCCATCCATTGTTATAGACTCAGGTATAAAACAATACCTTATGCTACCCGATTGTGTTCCTGTGGCCAAGGGGTTGTAAAGGCCACCTTTTATGCGTTTATTACACAGCTGTGGCTTCTACAAGATTCTAGACTTGTTTCACTTGCCCTCCTATAGTAAAATATCCTGGGCAGATGGAGTCTTTTGATCTGTGTCCCCTTCTTGGACCCACCAGATGCTGCCAGTTCTGCCCTACAGCTGTTAAAATGTAGCAGGGAATGACAAATTCTAACTTTTTTTCCAGACTCTTGCTATATTTAGTTTTGGTTAGGGACACAGTCTTAGTTTTAAGCAAAACCATGTTTTTACTCTCAGCTTTCAGGTTTGTATTCTTAGTTTAGGTCTAGATCCTTTTAGCTGAATATTACTAATAGTTTGTTATGCCTCGACAGCGAAAGTAAACAAAACCAATATTTCCTGGGTTGTGCTGTTGTTTGTTTCCGTTTTGTTCTTGTTTTCTTGTTTTTATGCTAGTCTTTGACTAAAATAAAGAACGCTGACTGACCGATTCAGGGCTCTTGGCACCTGTTCATTCCATGCAACCTCAGCTTTGGTCAAACTCAGTTGCATTCCAGCTTTGTGAACAGCCCCAGGTCCCCCTGAAGCCCCAAAGAATCTTTCAGGGACCTGAGGCAGACCGATGGAATAGTTCCTTCCTCCCTGCATTGAAGGCAAAAGGAGAAGGGGACAATAGAGGATGAGATGGTTAGATGGTCTCATCGATACAATGAGCATGAGTTTGGGCAAACTCTGGCAGACAGTGGAGGATGGGGGACCTGGCCTGTATGATTCATGGGGGTCGCCAAGAGTCTGACATGACTTAGCAACTGAAGAGTCCTACAGTCAGGTGCAGTTGCAGAGAACTTCAAGAATAACAGTGAGCGATCTGATCATTTCACGCTAACATCCCCAATTGTGAATCATGCCCATAACAACTTGAGTCAGGTCCAAGTTTGCCATGGTGGCTATGAACTCCCAAGCCACCTCTGAACCCAAGAGGACAGCATAATATTTCCCAGTATCATTAGCCATGGGGGAAAATCTATTGATGTGGTTGCTAGGAGTTGAAAACAATTTGACAAAAAATCAATCAATCCATTAATCAACCTGGGAAACTCTACCACCAATCCAGCCACCACCTTGAGTAGCTTATGTAGGGAGGCTGCTAGAGGCTGCTCATCCCATCTGCTCTGTAACGCACAACCTCACAACCAGTTTCTTGTGGAGTGGTGCCTCTGAAAGCCACCAGGGCCTCTCAGATGGTTAGAACTACTGCCCTGCTCTGCCCTGGGGCTGCAGCTGGTGCCACACTCACAACTCAGGAGTGCACATTTCCAAGAGGGGAGCCCACTCACAAACATGTGCCTAGCCAGATCTCAGCAATAGATGGCAATCAGCTTTTTTTCTACTATTAGACTATGGATTATTACAGTTATGGGGGGCAGGGCTTATTACATCCAACTGTTCAAGGTTTATTCCTTTTGTTTTTTTATCTAGCCATTTGTGGGCCGTATATTTCTTCCTAATTTTTCTCTCATTGGATTCGCTCTCAAGTAAACCTGGTTTCAGAATTATATAAACTCGATAATGGGATTAGCCATCCAATTCAGCCTATATCTGCTTTTGGATTCAGCATGTGTCAGCTCTTTTCTCTGTGAATTATTGTACTTTTAAATGTAGGTTTTCCAGTTTCCACTGTTGTTATTTATGCCTTTAACAGTGTCCTACTAAACAGGTGAATTTAGCAAATGAAGCTGTCAGGCCGAAGCCATCTTATTTGGACACTTTGGCCTGCCACACTTTATGCTTTTGAAACATATTCTTGCTGTGGGAATTTGGGAGGGGCTATTGCATGAGGGATGTAGAAATGTAGCCATAACAAATTCCTTTAGATTCTCAAGGTCATCCTTTGTCCAGCACCTGCCCGGAAGCTGATGGGAGTAACGGACATGTTGGCAGAAGACGACTGGCCAACGTGGGTGTGGGGACAAGGGGCTTGATCTTTCAACTGGGTGGAGAAACCCTTGTAGCGTCAGATTCGGGTTTCTCATAGTTGTCCCAACATGGCTCTATTAATAAATTGGAACTTTGAGCAATACTTTGCATTGGACTCTGATTTAGATTTAGATGCTATTTGGAACCCTGACACTAACCCGAATCTGTCTTAAAAACTCATCCAGCTACCCCGAGCCTCGGGGTGCTGTTCGGGGTCCTGAGCCCCAGCACCGACCCGGCAACGGGCGGCACGAAGACTCAGGGAAGATGGAGGAGAAACCGAAGGAGATGGAGCAAGCCGCAGGGGAACAAGTAGAGGACGAATCCATTGGAAGCATCAGCATCCGCTACTATCCTTCCCTGGAGATTGCAGCTGCCATGGAGGCCGCAGAGAGAGAATGCCAGTTGGGGGCTCAGCGTAAGCAGCTGGCTCCTGAGCCCCTCTCTCAGCCAGAGCGGACCTCTCAAGGAGCAATTGGGGGGCTGAGTCCTCCCCCCAAGCGAGCGTGGGAGCCTCACCTGGGCGCGGGGTTGGCCACGGCCCATGAGTGGAGGCAACAGAAGATCACACTCACCGGTCGGTCCGAAGGCGAGGGATCCCAGCCGCTGTCTCACAGTCAATCACTGATGGATCTCCATGACCAGTTCGGATGCCTAAGCGTAAGTTGGACAAATCCCCCCTTGGGACCCGAGACCACTAGATGGAACCTGGCCCAACCCACGTTCTCCTTTCCAAGGAAGCACCTGGGGCCCCAGTTGAGTGGGGACACAGCCTCTTTCCACACCGTGGCCAGCGCCAAACCTCGGCATAGTGCCACTGTGGCAAGCCCCACCTGGGTGGGCTTTCTTCCCTGGAATGGGATGGGAGCAATGCCCATGGATGCCAGGATCCCCTCTGCCACCCAACCTCACGCCGGGGTTTGGAGTGGTGCAACAGCCCCACGCAATGCCAGGTCCTGCCGCACAACCCCTGCCGCAAGCCCAGGGACCCCTCCCCACCAACGGGGGTGCATTTGGAGCAGGCCAACAGGTGCAGACGGGAGGGGGGGCTAATTGGAGGGCCCCCGCAACAAGCCGTCACTCCACCGGCTGCGCAAGTGCAAGCCGCCACCCCGGCAGCCCGGGAGCCACCCCCCGGTTCTGTGCCATGTTCAATGGGAATTCCAAGAAACTAGCCTATTTCCTCCACCGAGTGTGGGCTTACGTTGATGAGCATGGAGCAGAATTCTGGTCAGATAGACAGTTAATTGACAAGATAACCAAGGGAATGAACGAGGGGGAGGCAGCAGAGTGGGTGGCTGAACTCCATGATGAAGCAGCCCCGGAGCTAGACGAAGTGAATGAGTTTGTCCAACTAATGAGGGTCCGGTTCCACGATGCGGCCCAACATGTGGAAGCCGAAGAACAAATTCAGAAGTTGAAGCAAGCGGGCCACCCAGTGAAAGAATTAGTGTGGGAATTCGGAAGAGCAGCTGGGAAAGTGCGAGATTGGCCCGAACAACTCTTGGTACACACATTCCGGGATGCCCTGGATCCCGAACTAAAAGAGGCGTGTGAGATCTGAGGGGTCCCTTGTAGAGTCCAAGAGTGGTATGCGACCGTCATCACTCTGGATCATGTAATTCGAGGTCAGAAAAAGCCTCCTGCAGACCGCCCGGCCAGGAGGCCTTTGGGACGCCGGGTTCCCCCGAGGCAAACCGCCGCCCCACGCCCTGAATCAACGCGGCCAGTGAAATCCTATCGATGTGGCCAAGCAGGCCACCAGGCTTCAGAATGCCTGGCGCCAACCCCCATCACGCTACCAAGGGCATGGCCACCTCCCGGGCCAAGAAAGAAGCCCACGAAACCGCCAGAGCTGGGGCGCTTGGCCCTACAAGCAGAGGAGTCCCCTCCCCCCCTGACAATGCAGAGAAATCACCAGCGGAGGAGTCATCCCCGCGATGGGACAAGAGAGGCAGTGGCGAAGACAACCCCATGGTGAGTGAAGCCGTATGCCCCTTCCTCATTAAGGCAAAAATCACGGTGCCAGAGACTGGAAAAGAGGGAGACGTAGATGCCATGATAGACACAGGTTGCTCGAGATGTCTAATCAGCAAGGCAGTGGTAGAGAAGGTAGGGATCATCACCAGGCCCCTAGCAAACCCCATCCACTTCCAACAAGTGGACGGATCGCTAATTGGGGGGCCCCATCACTCTCCTCACCGAGTTGGTAGACTTGCAAATGGGATGCCACCACGAACTTATCCGGTTCATAGTTGCCCCCAAGATGTCTGAAGCAATCCTTTTGGGGCTTGCATGGCTAGACAAGTGGACCCCTACCATAAAATGGGAGGATGGGTACCGGAAGCTAACTCTGCACATTGGGCCTACACCCCCACCAGGGAGGCAAAGCAGCCCGAAAGAGCCAGCACCCCTGGACTCAAACCGTCCCAAGCTGGCAGCCCTGGCGCTTGAAACCACGCCCCCAGGCTCCCAGCAGGTGCCAGAAGAATACCGAGACCTAGAGGGGGTGTTTAGTGAAGAAGACTGCAACGGCCTATGGACTGCGCGATAGAAATTGAGCCGGGGGCTACACTCCCAAAACCCAAAATGTACTCAATGACCCCAAAGGAACTGGGAGAGTTAAGAAGATACATCGACACCAATTTGGAATGAGGGTTCATCCAACCTGCAAAATCGAGGATCGCCGCCCCCGTGCTCTTCAAAGAGAAGAAAGACTGGGGGGGGGGTCAGATTGTGCGTTGATTTTCGTGGGATCAATGCTGTGTGCGTGCAAAACACCTACTCCCTCCCTCTCATGAAGGATTTGCTGAACCATTTGTCCAAAGGCAAGATATTCACCAAGCTAGACTTGAGAGAAGCCTACTACCACATACGAATTAGAGAGGGGGATGAATGGAAGACCGCTTTCAACTGCCCATTGGGAAGTTTCCAATTCAGAGTCATGCCCTTTGGACTGCAAGGGGCCCCTGAGGTTTTCATGCAATACATCAACGAGGTACTCCATCCCCACCTGTACAAGGGGGTGCTCATTTATTTGGATGACATTCTCATCTTCAGTGAAACACTAGAGGAGCACATGAAGCTAGTGCGATAAGTCTTAGGAAAACTGCTGGCTGCCAAACTATACGCAAAACTTTCCAAGTGCGAATTCCATAAAACCTCCCTGGACTACTTGGGGTACTGTATTTCTAGCGAGGGAATAGAGATGGATCCTGGAAAGGTGAAAACAGTGCTGGATTGGCAGCCCCCACGCACTGGCAAGCAACTACAAAGCTTCTTGGGCTTCACAAACTTCTATCGGCAGTTCATCCCATCCTTCGCTGAGGTGGCGCTGCCACTGACCGCACTGCTAAAGACTGGCCCATCACCCACCAAGCCAAAGCCCAACCAGCCAATTGGTTGGACGATGGAAAGCCAAAAAGCATTTGAAAGGCTGAAGCGGCTCTTTGCCCAAGAACCAATCCTGCAGCACCCCGACCCAGAACGGCAGTTCATAATCCAGTTGGACACTAGCGACGTAGCGGTGGCGGCGGTGCTGTTACAGAAAGATGAGAAAGGCCAACTCCAGCCGTGCGCATACATTTCGAAAAAGCTCACAGCCATGGAAAGGAGATGGGCCATTTGGGAGAAAGAAGCATATGCCATTCGTTCGGCGTTGCTTACGTGGAGACAATTCCTAGAAGGGGGCAAGATACCTTTCGAGGTATGAACAGATCATAAGAACCTCGAGGCCCTGAAGACCCCCAGAAAACTCTCACCCAAACAAGTACGCTGGGCACAGTACTTTAGACGATTCAAATTCAAACTGAAGCACATTCCAGCTGGGAAAAATTTACTGGCTGATGCTTTATCTAGGAAGCCGCAATACGACAGCCAGAGAGAAGAAGAATTCCACTCGGTCATGCCCTCCTCACCAGAGGAATCAGCAGGCACTCCCCCTTCTGAGGGGGAACTAGCAGCCCCCGTTCGTACCAGAGGCCAAGCCAGATGACTGAACACACGAAGCCAGGACGAGTGGACCATGAAATTGAAGGCAGCCCTGCCTAGCGACCCCTGGCTTAATGACCACAAGAAGATCCTGACGATGAGAGAAGGCTTGGCTTGGAAGGGATCCAAACTATACGTGCCTGCCAGCCTTAGACTAGAAGTGCTCCAGCAAAGCCACGACTCCAAACTAGGAGGACACTTTGGGTTCCTAAAGACCCTCCACCTAACACGACAGCAATTTTGGTGGCCAAAGATGAAAAGGGAGGTGGAAGACTACGTGAAAAGCTGCGCCACCTGTGCCACCAGAAAACACCAGCCAGGAAAGCCGCCTGGACTGCTGCAGCAAGTAGCCAATCCCAGTAAACCCTGGGAGGAGATAGCCATGGCCTTCATAGTGGAACTCCCAGATAGCAAAGGGAACACCGTGATCTGGACTGTGAACAATCTGTTTTCCAAGCAAGCCCATATTGTTGCCTGCTCCGAACTTCCATCAGCCTTTTGTTGCCTGCTCCGGACTTCCGTCAGCCAGACACTTATCAAAATTGTTTCTCAAGCACTTATATCGCTTACATGGAGTCCCGAAAAGGATTATCTCAGACCAAGGTGTACAGTTCACCGCCAAGTTCTGGAGGGAGTTCCTACATGCAATTGGGTCCACGCAAGGACTCAGCTCGGCTTTTCATCCGAGTACAAATGGGGCAGCGGAACGTACGAACGCAATGGTGGAACAATACATTCATTGTTATGTAGATTATCAACAAGACAATTGGGCGGAGCTGCTGCCTTTTGCAGAAGTAGCGTATAACAACGCTGTCCACAGCAGCACCGGACTAACACCTTTCCAGATCACTAGCGGCCAGGAGTTCGTTCCTATGCCGGAACTACCTCCCGAAGCCCCCACTTCGATGTCCCTGGCTGAGTGGATGGAAACATTGAGAAAAGGATGGGAAGATACCAAGAAAGCACTAGCTGAAGTGGCGGAAGCCTATAAGAAGCAAGCAGACAAGCACTGATCGCTCCAGCCCCCCTTCTGAGTGGGGGATAAAGTTTTCTTGTCCACTAAATACATCCGATTGAAAATGCCCAGCAAAAAGCTAGGGCCAAAATTCTTGGGGCCTTTCCCCATAGTCAAAATTATTAACCCTGTCACTGTGCAGCTTGCATTGCCAAGAATATTGGGGAAAATCCACCCAGAATGAAGAATGCTGAATTAACCCCCTATGCTATTTTCTCTCCTTTTTGTAGGACACGGTTTTTTCCTAAGGGAGGCCGCCTGTCAGGCCGGAGCCATCTTATTTGGACACTTTGGCCTGCCACACTTTATGCTTTTGAAACGTATTCTTGCTGTGGGAATTTGGGAGGGGCTATTGCATGAGGGATGTAGAAATGTAGCCATAATAAATTCCTTTAGATTCTCAAGGTCATCCTTTGTCCAGCACCTGCCCGGAAGCTGATGGGAGTAACAGACACGTTGGCAGAAGACAACTGGCCAACATGATGAACTTGTGGGTGTGGGGACAAGGGGCTTGATCTTTCAACTGGGTGGAGAAACCCTTGTAGCGTCAGATTCGGGTTTCTCACAGTTGTGCCAACATGGCTCTATTAATAAATTGGAACTTCGAGCAATACTTTGCATTGGACTCTGATTTAGGTTTAGATGCTACTTGGAACCCCGACAGAAGCATTTTTAGTGTGGGAAAGGAGATGAAAAACATTTCCACATTTCAATGTGCTCATTGTTGGCCTTGCATGAGGTTGCATGAGGTTGTTCAAAACTGGTGCACAAGGTTGGAGATCCACCTTAAGTTCATAGCTGCAGTTTGAAGAGCAGGTGGCACCTGTGGCCAGGTGGGCCTTTCCATAGGTTCACCTGGTGTACCCAGTTGTGCCCTTTCCTTGACTGAGAGGCCCTGGCCACTCACCTCCTGGTCACCTCGCGACTGGACTACTGCAGTGCACTCTACATGGGGCTTCTCTTGAAGACCAGCTACAGTTGGTTCAAAATACAGCAGCATGAACAGTAATGGGCACTTTTCATGATGCCCATATGTCAATGTTGCTACACAAGTTGGCAGTTCAGCTTTTGTTGCAATTCAAGATGGTTGCCACCAAAAATGCTCTTCAAGTGTAGGGCCTAGATATCCGAGGGTCTGCCTATCTTCAGGTCCCTCTGCCCACCTGGTAAGTTTGGGCTGAGTGGGTGCACTCCATGTCCCTTTAATTAAATGCTGCCATCTTGGGGGCATCAAGGAAATGTGCCTTCTCTATCACAGCCTCCAGCTCCCCCCCCCCCCGCTACCTGATATGGATAGTGCCCTCTCTCCTTAAAACTTGGCTCTGTTCACAGGCTGTGGGTGTGATCTATTGTTATGGCACTTGTCATGTTGTTATTTTGTGTGGTTTGTACTGTTCGTTATTCTAGTTGTTTTAGTCTGGATTGCCTGTCTATGGGGGTTTTAAGTTTTTTATTCTTATTTGTGGATTTGGTAAGATGCCCAGAGTCTTCTGGAGTGAAGGACCATATGAAATTTAATTAAATTTTAAAAATCAATGTCTGTATTTCAAACCAAAGAAGTTAGTCCAAGTGAATGCTGACAACCTATACAGTAGACATCTGTAATGGAGTAAGAAATAACAATGCAGCTGTCATAAGAAGTGTAAGATGAATGCTAGCATCAAATAAAGTTCACTAATATTTCTTTCCTTTATTAAAATTCTGCAAAACAGCACACCTGGAAAAATAATACCCCGTTGCTGGATGAACAGTGGACGTTACAATTCTTAAAATAAGACTTTGGTTCAGGGGAATTTGCATTTCAAAGCCTGCATCCGGAACATTAAATTAAAAACAAGGCCTTTTTGTACTCTCCGTCTGAGTTGCTAAAAGGTTGTCTTCTCCACACCCGGCAAGAGGAGACATTCTCTGTGGCCAGGCAGTTCACCTGGAATCCAATATTATTGGCCTGAGGCGTCCCTTCATGGAATACCTGGGACTTACTTTTGAGTAGACCTGCAAAAGATATCACACATCTGGAACATCTATCCTTCCCCTCCTTGTTTTTCTTTATGGGTAGGAAACACAACAAAAAAGCTGCACGTTTAAAAGATCCTCCATAATCCTCTTTTAAGCATTATGGAAGAGCAGGGGATTTTCCAACCATGCAGTCTGAAAAGTACCCCGATACAACTGTGCAGCTTGTTTGCAGGGGGCTTTGTTCCTATATCAATATTACAGATTAACAGAGTTGGAAGGGACCTTGTAGGTCATCTAGTCCAACCCCCCGCTCAAGCAGGAGATCCTACACCATTTCTGACAAATGGCAGTCCAATCTCTTCTTAAAAGCCTCCAGTGATGAAGCTCCCACAACTTCTGTCTGAAGGCAAGCTGTTCCACAGGTTGATTGTTCTCACTGTCGGAAAGTTCCTCCTTATTTCTAGGTTGAATCTCTCCTTGTTCAGTTTCCATCCATTATTCCTTGTCTGGCCTTCAGGTGCTTTGGAAAATAGCTTGACCCCCA
>QLTV01002434.1:574466-584706 GCA_003457575.1 Thermophis baileyi
CTCTCTCTCTCTCTCTCTCTCTCTCTCTCTCTCTCTCTCTCTCTCTCTCTCTCTCTCTCTCTCTCTCCCAGATATTGTAAAGAATCTCTCTCTCCCTCTGTCTCTGTCTCTCTCTGTCTCTCTCTGTCTCTCTCTGTCTCGCTGTCTCTGTCTCTGTCTCTGTCTCTGTCTCTGTCTCTTTCTCTCTGTCTGTGTGTGTGTGTGTCTGTTTCTGTTTCTGTTTCTGTTTCTGTGTCTGTGTCTGTGTCTGTGTCTGTGTCTGTGATTGTGTGTTCCAACATAACTCTGGAATGCCTGAGCCGTTAAGGAGAGCGAGTGCAGCATCCTAGAGCGGCAATTGTTTGTGATGTCAGTTCCTTTGCAGCTTCCTCTGGAAAGCCAGCCATGATGTTCACCCTCCAGTGGACCAATGGGGAAGTGCCTGATGGATTTGGGGCAAAGTGCCAGGATCGTAGACAGGGCGGGAAAGAGGAGCACATGGGAGGGGGAAGGGAGAGGGCAGGGATGATGGGCATGGGAGTAGGGGGAAGAAAGGCCCCTCCCAATGGCTCCATGTCAGACAAACACTTTGACGTCTAAATACCCAGGCAAAGATACAGCCTGTTGTGCCTTAAAATGGCTTCTACTGGACTGCCTTAAAATGGCTTCTACTGTACAGCACAGTGGAGTTGCCATGGTATTGGCGCACCCTCCTGGCCCCGCCACAGCCGGCCAGGGGTCGCAAGAGGAAGGGAAGAGAAGGGGAGGAGGAGGGCCGCTGTGTCGTAATGGGCTCCAGGAGGAGGAGAATGGGACCCCATCTCCCCCATTGTGAAGTGCGCTAAAGTTCACTGTGCTGTGCAAGGCGCTGCAAGAGTGCCTCATGGCCTGCCTGATGCCTCATATCAGAATCGAGGGAGGGGGGGAGAGAGAGAGAGAGAGAGAGAGACCAAGGGCGAGGGGAGAGAGATACAGAGAGAGGGGGGGATATAGGAGAGAGAGAGACAGAAAGAGAGAGAGACAGAGAGGGGGGAGATAGAGAGGGGAAGAGAGACACACACAGAGAGATACAGAGAGGGGGCAGAGAGAGATACACACAGAGAGAGGGGGAGAGAGAGACACAGAGAGAGATACAGAGAGGGGGGAGACGGGGAGAAAAAAATACCCAGGCTAAGCCGCATCCTGTTGCTAGGGGCGAGTAGGACAGGGTCGTGTGGCTCCATGTCATAATGGGCTCCAGGAGAAGGAGAGGATCCCACCTCCCCCATTGTGAAGTGCGCTAAAGTTCACTGTGCTGCGCAAAGCACTGCAAGAGTGCCTCATGGCCTGCTCGACGCCTCATATCAGATACAGAGAGGGGGGAGAGAGGGGGGAGAGATAGACACACAGAGAGATACAGAGAGGGGGGAAGATAGAGAGGGAGAGATACAAAGAGAGAGGGGGGAGATAGAGGGGGAAGAGACAGAGACACAGAGAGAGATACAGAGGGGGGAGAAAGAAGGGGGAGAGACACACACACAGAGAGAGATACAGAGAGGGGGAGAGAGACAGAGAGAGAAAGAGATACAGAGAGGGGAAGATAGAGAGGGGGAGAGAGAGAAGAGAGAGAGAGATACAGAGAGGGAGAGAGAGAGAAGAGAGAGAGAGATAGAGGGGGAGAGAGAGAGAGAGATACAGAGAGGGGGGAGCCGGTGATAAATAAATACCCAGGCAACGCCAGTGTCAGTGTTCCATGTAACACCCCCAACAAAAGGAAACTCCAAGGCTTGGATATCCTCAAAGCTATACTTTATTCGAGATGTCATATTGGTTCATCTGGGGAAACCCGAACCTGAAGCTTCTAGGGTTTCTCCGCCTAAAGGAAAATTCAAGTCCCTGCCCAACACCCACAAGTCCATCGCATGGTCCAATCACAATACAGTCCCAACTGGAGATGCCTCCCATTTCCAGCCTCCCAGGTGCAGGGCAAGATGATCTTGACTTTCTGAGAAAAGAATGTTATTATGACTATGCATCACCCATACGCCACACAATCCCCCCTCCCAGTTTCCCACACTATGAAATGTTGCAGACCTGGAAGCCTAACAACATAAATGACTTCCAGGCCTGACAGGCTGCCCCCCCTCTCCCGGTCAGAAAGCGTGACCTGTAACGAGAGTAACATAGTGGTTAAAATCCAACATACTAACCATCTCTCCCTCCCCTAGGGGCGCCCTTTGGCTTATCAGGGAATTTATCATGGAATTGTTTGACAAGTCTATCTGCTTTAACATCCCAACTTTTTACCCATGTAGCTTCAGACAAAGTGTACCCCTTCCAATGCACTAAGTTTTGCAATCTACCTCTATACAACCTAGAGTCTAAGATCTTCTTTACTTCGTAGTGGGTTTCCCCCTGTATTACTATGGGTTTAGGAGGTGCCTTAGCTTGTGGTCTCAAGCTGGACCCTATAGTTGGCTTCAGCAAATTACAGTGGAAAACAGGATGAACTTTCCCTAGAATGCTAGAGAGGTTGAGCTGAACTGTCACCAGGTTAATTACTTTCACTATTGGGAATGGCCCTAAGAATTTAGGCCCTAGCTTCTTGCTAGGTAGCCTCAGTTTTAGGTAATTTGTCGACAAGAAGACTCGATCTCCCACATGGAAGGGGGGTTGAAGAGATCGATATTTGTCTGCTTGCTTTTTGTAAGCTTCAGCAGCCTCCGCTAGCACTGTATTTGTATTTTCCCAGCGTTTCTTCAGTGACTCCATCCACTTGCTGAGGGTCATAAAGGAAGGAGGCTCTCTGGGTAGCTCAGATATGGGTACAAAGTCCATGCCACTGGTGACCTGGAAGGGGGTCAATCCAGTGCTACTGTGTACAGAGTTGTTGCAAGCCACCTCTGCAAAAGGCAGCAGGTCTGCCCAGTTCTCCTGTTGGTAATCCACATAGCATTGTATATACTGTTCCACCATTGCGTTAGCTCGTTCCGCCGCTCTGTTAGTACTCGAATGAAAAGCCAAGCTAAGTCCTTGTGTGGAACCGATGGATCTCAGGAACTCCCTCCAGAACTTTGCCGTGAACTGGACTTCTCGGTTGGAGATGATTCGTCGGGGTATCCCGTGTAGTCGGTAGATGTGTTTGACAAACAGCTTAGCTAGCTTCTTTGCTGAGGGCAGTCCGGGACATGCTGTAAAGTGAGCTTGCTTGGAAAATAAATCGATCACGGTCCAAATTATGGTGTTCCCTCCTGTTCTGACCAAGGCTTCCTGAGACAGTAACAATCACATGCTTTGTCCCAGAAACCCTCTTTTTATTTCAACGGCTGTGAATTATGTTCATTCACAGCCCGTAATGAGTCCCAAGCAGTTTGTAAATAGTCCGACAGACGTCTGCCACAGTCTTTCAGGGTAAGGCTGATAAGCACCCACCTTTATCTTCCTTGACACGCTGCCAAAGACCTAATTGCCAATTATCTTGGCAAGGCCAAATGGAGCACAAAGTCAAGATGGAGCTTCAGAGTTTAAACCAACCAGAATGAACAAAGTTGCTTCCTGCAAAGGCTCATGTCGCTTTGCTCCTCCTTTATGTCTTATGGGAGGGGCCAATCATCTCCAAGCTTACTCCCGAGTCACCCTTTTTGTCTTAACTGTTCTTGCCTCTGGCAGCTCTGCGCATGCGTGCACTGGGAACAGGTTCCCCCTGTTCCTCTGCCTTGCTGATGTCAGCCTCTGGAGGCTCCAGAGTCAGCACAGAACTCCCAGATGGCCCTGGCCCCATCTCTGCCTCTGATGCAGAGCCTTCCCCAGATTCCAGGACTGGCCCATGTTCCTCCCCAGCCTCCTCACTGTCCAACTCTGCTGCCAGCTCCGCAGGCCGCCAGCGGACCACAACACGTCCGTTCTTTGGAAGGTCAACTATAAAGTCCATCGCAATTTCTTCCCAAGGTCTACTAGGGCTTGCCACTTGCTGGAGGAGCCCAGGAGGTTTCCCTGGTCTCATCTTCATGGCAGCACAGGTGGCACAGCTTTTTACGTAGTCCTCTACATCTGCCTTCATTTTGGGCCACCAAAACTGTCTTCGGGCCAAATGCAGGGTTTTCAAGAATCCGAAATGGCTGCCCAGCTTGGAGTGATGGCTGCGCTGTAGTATTTCCAGCTTCAAGCTGGCGGGGACATATAGTTTTGAGCCCTTCCAAGCCAGTCCATCTCTCATGGTCAAGATGTCCTCATTATGTATGAACCATGGGTTGGCTGGGAGCGCTGCCTTCAAGGCCGCTGTCAGCTTGTCCCGGCCAGGGTCTGTTTGTCACCTGGTCTGACCCCTGGTGGTGACTTCTGCAGCTGATTGCAAAGAGGGAATGATGGCATGGACGACCTCCTCCCTTCGGCTTTCAAATTGGGGTTTTCTTGATAGGGCATCTGCCAGTAGATTTTTCCCCATTGGTACTGTATGTACTTCAGTTTGAATTTGAATCGTCTGAAGTATTGGGCCCATCAGAAAATGTCTCCAGGAGAGGAGAGCCCAGTGGACAACATAGGCTTCCTTCTCCCATATGGCCCACCTCCTTTCAGTGTCGGTGAGTTTCTTTGACACGTAGGCGCAGGGTAGAAGTTGTCCCTGTGGGCCTTTCTGTAGGAGTACCTCTGCCACGGCCACATCGCTGGCATCTGCCTGGATGATGAATTGCCGCTCTGGGTCCGGGTGCTGGAGAATCGGCTCTTCCACAAAAAGTCGCTTTAATTTTTCAAAGGCCCTTTGACAGTCCATTGACCAGGGGAGCGGTTGGTTTGGTCGTGGCTTCGCAGGGTTTGGCCCCATTTTTAGCAGTTCTGTTAGGGGCAAGGCGACCTCTGCGAATGCCGGTATGAACTGTCTGTAAAAGTTCGCAAATCCCAGGAAACTTTGGAGTTGTTTGCGGGTACATGGGTGTTGCCAGCCTAGTACCGCTCTTATTTTTCCTGGGTCCATTTCTACTCCTCCGCTGGATATAGGGTAGCCTAGGTAATCAAGGGAGGTTTTGTGGAATTCACATTTCGATAGCTTTGCATAGAGCTTGGCTGCAAGTAGTTTTTTCAGCACCTGTCACACCAGTTTTATGTGCTCCTCGAGGGTTTTGCTGAATATGAGAATATCGTCTAGGTAGACTAGGACCACCTTGTATAAGTGTTCATGCAACACTTCATTGATTAAATGCATGAAGACTGCTGGGGCCCCTTGCAGTCCGAACAGCATGACCTTGAATTGGAAATTGCCAAGCCCATGGAAACCGCATCCCACCAACTGCTGGGGTGGGGTTTCCATGGGCTTTGGCTGAGCTCAGGAGCTTCCGGCCTGGGTCCTCTCACAGGGGTCTCTGGTAGCTCTGCAGGCGTCTCAGGTAGCTGGGTTGGCCAGATGGGCTTTCCTTTCAGCACCTTCCCCACTTCTCCCTGCAAGGGTCTGCAGGGCTGGTGTTCCAGCAGCTGGCGCCTGCCTTGTGGCTCTGCGGCTGGCCGAGGGGGAGAGATGGCAGGTGAGGGGGAAAAGTCCCCCCTCTGGCTTCTTGCCTCTCAAAGTCTGCTTCACGTGAGCTCTCCTGATCGGGGCTTTCACGGCCTCTACCAGCTCGCCGTATGGCTGGAGTGGGAGCTTTTCCGGGCCACAGTGGGAAGCACTGACCGAGCTGGTGCCTTGGTTGCGGGCTTGCTTGGACCAAGGGGGGAGTGGCTGGCAAGTAGGGAGGCTGAGTTGGCTCCAGTGGCAGTGGTGGCGGTGGGGTGGAGGCCCCTGGGGAGCCAATCCAGCCATAGCAGACCTCACAGCTCCTCCCAGGCAGCACGGGGCCTGGTGTCAGGCCAAATCCATTATAGTTGGAGTCTTTGGCTTGCCACACTTTATGCTTTTTAAAAATGTATTCTTTGCTAGGGGAATTTGGGAGGGGTCATTGCATGAGGGATGTATGCATGTAGCCATAACAAATTCCTTCTAGATTGTCAAGGTCATCCTTTGTCCTGCACCTGCACGGAAGAAGATGGGAGTAGTTGCCACGCTGACAGAAGAAGATTGGTTAATGTGATGAACTTGAGGGTGTGGGGACAAGGGCTTGAACTTTCAACTGGGTGGAGAAACCCCTGCAGCTTCAGATTCGGGTTTCTCCCAGATGTGCCAACATGGCTCTGTTAATAAATTGGAACTTTGAGGAATACTTTGCCTCGGACTCTGATTTAAAATTGGATGTTATTTGGAACCCTGACACTAACCTGAATCTCTAAAATTCATCCAGCTACCCCGAATCCTCGGGGTGCTGTTCGGGGTCCTGAGCCCCAATGCCAACCCGGCAATGGGCGGCATAAAGACTCAGGGAAGATGGAGGAAAAGAAGCATGCCACGGGGAAGCAAGTAGAGGATGGATCGCATATTCACATCGAGACCCTCTACGTTCCTTCCAAAGCCGTGGTGGAAGCCGAAGAGGCCGCATAGAGGGAATGCCAGTTGGGGGCTTGGCGCAAGCAACCGACCCCTGAGCGCCCCTCTCAGCCAGAGCGGATCTCTCGAAGCACAGCCAGGGGGCTGAGCTCTCCCACAGAGCGAATGTGGGAACCACACCTGGGCACGGGATCAGCCTCAGCCCACGAGCGGAGGCAGCAGAAACATATGCCGACCGGATGCTCCAAAGGTGAGGGATCCCAGCCACTGTCGTGCAGCCAATCGCTGATGGAACTCCCTGACCAGTTCGGATGACTAAACGTAAGTTGGACCAAACTGCCTTCGGGACCCGAGGCTGCAAGATGGAACTTGGCCCAGCCAACGTTCTCCTTCCCAAAGAGGAACCCACTGGCTCCTTTGAGCGGAGACTCGGCCTCATTCCAAACTGCGATGAGCGAGACCCCTGTGAGCCTCTCCACTGGGGCGAAGCCTACATGGGCAACCCTCTGCCCCGAACTGCATGCGGCCCACCAAGCCAGCCTAAGATGCCAGTGATGTAGCAGTGGCGGCAGTGCTGTTGCAGAAGACGAAAAGGGCCAACTCCTGCCGTGCGCTTACGTCTCGAAGAAGCTCACAGCCACTGAGAGGAGATGGGCCATTTGGGAGAAAGAAGCCTATGCAGGTTGTGGACAAATGGACAGCAACGCTGAAAGCAGCCCTGCCTAGCGCCCCCTGGCTCAATGACAACAAGGAGATCTTGACGATGAGAGAAGGCTTGGCTTGGAAGGGATCCAAACTATACGTGCCTGCCAGCCTCAGATTGGAAGTGCTCCAACGCAGCCACAATTCCAAACTGGGAGGACACTTTGGATTCCTAAAAACTCTCCACCTAACCCGGCAGCAGTTCTGGTGGCCAAAGATAAAAGCGGAGGTGGAAGACTACATGAAGAGCTGTGCCACATGTGCGACCAAGAAGCATCGGCCAGGAAAGCCGCCTGGACTGCTGCAGCAAGTGGCCAACCCCAGCAAGCCCTGGGAGGAGATAGCCATGGACTTCATAGTGGAACTCCCAGATAGCAATGGAAACACGGTGATTTGGACAGTTATCGACTTGTTCTCCAAGCAAGCCCACTTTATCGCTTGCTCCGGTCTACCGTCGGCCAGGAAACTAGCAAACCTGTTCCTCAAGCACATCTACCGCCTGCATGGAGTCCCAAGAAGAATCATCTCCGACCGAGGCGTGCAATTCACCACCAAGTTCTGGAGAGAGTTCCTACGAGCAATTGGATCACACAAGGACTCAGCTCGGCTTTCCATCCGAGTACAAATGGAGCAGTAGAACGTGTGAACACAATGGTGGAACAATACCCCCATTGTTATGTGGATTACCAGCAAGATAATTGGTCTGAACTGTTACCATTTCCAGAAGTGGCGTACAACAACGCGGTTCATAGCAGCACTGGACTAACTCCTTTTCAGGTTACCAGTGGCAGAGAGTTTGTTCCCATGTCCGAGCTACCTACAGAGGCCCCCACTTCGATGTCCCTGACTGAGTGGATGGAGACGATGAGAAAGGGATGGGAAAACACCAAGAAAGCACTAACTGAAGCGGCGGAAGCCTATAAGAAGCAAGCAGACAAGCACCAATTGCTCCAGCCCCCCTTCCGAGTGGGGGATAAAGTTTTCTTGTCCACAAAATACATCCAATTGGGAATGCCCACCAAAAAGCTAGGGCCAAAATTTTTGGGTCCATTCCCCATAACCAAAATTATCAACCCCGTCACTGTGCAGCTTGCATTGCCTAGAATATTGGGGAAAATTCACCCAATATTTTGCAGCCTATTAAAACCGGTGGTTGGGTCAAACATAAGACCACAAACGCAACCACCACCTCCTTCCCCTGTAGTAATACAGGAGACGCACTATGAGGTGAAGAAAATTTTAGACTCCAGACTGTTTAGTGGTCAATTACAATACCTAATCCATTGGAAGGGGTACCCTTTGTCTGAAGCTACTTGGGTAAAGAGTTGGAATGTAAAAGCTGATAGATTAGTAAAGCAATTCCATGACAAATATCCAGACAAGCCAAAGGGTCCCCTGGGGGGTGGTGGTTAAGGACGGCGAATTAACCCCCTATGCTATTCTCTTTCCTTTCTTGTAGGACATGGCTTTTTCCTGAGGGGAGGCCGCCTGTCAGGCCGAAGCCATTATAGTTGGAGTCTTTGGCCTGCCACACTTTATGCTTTTTAAAAATGTATTCTTTCCTAGGGGAATTTGGGAGGGGTCATTGCATGAGGGATGTATGCATGTAGCCATAACAAATTCCTTCTAGATTGTCAAGGTCATCCTTTGTCCTTCACCTGCATGGAAGAAGATGGGAGTAACTGCCACGCTGGCAGAAGAAGATTGGTTAACGTGATGAACTTGAGGGTGTGGGGACAAGGGCTTGAACTTTCAACTGGGTGGAGAAACCCCTGCAGCTTCAGATTCGGGTTTCTCCCAGATGTGCCAACATGGCTCTGTTAATAAATTGGAACTTTGAGGAATACTTTGCTTAGGACTCTGATTTAAAATTGGATGCTATTTGGAACCCTGACACCTGGTTGTTGTGGTGACTGGAGAACGAAGGTCCACGGTGGACCGAGGCAGCTGTAGTTCCCATCATAACCCCTGGCGGGCTGCATTAGCAGCAGCGGCTGCAGCGGCTGAGGGACGAGGAGCCCCGGGGAGCCGAGCCAGCCGCAGCCAGCTTCGTAGCTCCTTCCGGGCTGCATCAGCCCCGGCAGCCGCAGTAGGTAATGGGGACCGTGGCTCACTCAATTGGGGTCCCACAGGAGGAGTCTCAGGTCCTGGGCATGGGCGAGCCTCAGGGGATTGAGCGGCCTCAACTAACCCAGGGTGGACGGGCACCGCTCTGCTTCCCAGTCGGCAGCAGCCATTTGCGGGTTTCCCGCCGATCACCGGGATGAGTCGTGGAAGCAGGTCTCTCCCTCTGCTCGGCCTTGGTTTTCCCCCGCTGGCCCCGAATCGCTGGGCACCGGCTGCATGTGTCTCAGCCAGGCACCCTCCATTGCTGATCCGGACCACCACCAGGGGTCCGTGGGGCCTTGACGCTCATTCTGGCAGTTCCCATAACTATGGTCAAGCTTTTCCTCGTGCTCCGTCTTCCCTGAGTCTTCACCCCACCCGGTCTTGGGTCGGTGTTGAGGCTCAGGACACTGAACAGCACCCTGGGATCTGGGGAGCTGGTGAGTCATTTTAAGAGAGATTCGGGTTAATGTCAGCTTTCCAAGTAACACCCCCAACGAAAGGAAACTCCAAGGCTTGGATATCCTCAAAGCTATACTTTATTCGAGATGTCATATTGGCACATCTGGGGAAACCCGAATCTGAAGCTTCCAGGGTTTCCCTGCCTAAAGGAAAATTCAAGTCCCTGCCCAACACCCACAAGTCCATCACATGGTCCAATCACAATACAGTCCCAACTGGAGATGCCTCCCATTTCCAGCCTCCCAGGTGCAGGGCAAGACGCCTTGACTTTCTGAGAAAAGAATGTTATTATGACTATGCATCACCCATACTCCATACAATCCCCCCTCCCAATTTCCCACACTACGAAATGTGGCAGACCTGGAAGCCTAATGACAGAAATGACTTCCAGGCCTGACAGCTGGGTTATCAGCTAGTAACACATAAAAATTCCATTTTTAATTAAACAGTGTGTTGTCTGGGTACAGATATTTTTAGGAAATAATCAAAGTGTTTACAACAATATTCATTACATTGGTATTAGTTTAATAATAATAATAATAATAATAATAATAATAATAATAATAATAATAATAATAATAATAATAATAATAATAATAATAA
>QLTV01002434.1:599572-619510 GCA_003457575.1 Thermophis baileyi
GCGAGAACTTCTGAGCCAATGTAGTTCAAAAGGATCTTTTATTAAGCAGCAGTGAAAGCATTCCATTCCAAGCAATGTCTGAATACCCTTAGGCAAAGCAGGTAGAGTTAAAACAGTAGAGACCCCCCCCATTAGCCAGAATGCAGATTCTAGCCAATACACAAGTGTGAAAATGTTTTCTTTATCAACTGCTCTGGGAACCGGATAAACATACATTTCTCTGACCATCTTCTGTTATCCATTGAAGTGAAACATCCCACATTGCCCCTCATAAACCTTCTCCAAAAGTGAAGAGATCTCAGGATGTTTGGCGCCTGGGCATGGATTGTAAATCGTCCATTGACACAGGCAATGCTAATAAATCAAACCCAAGCCCCCCCCTTCTCTCAACTGAATGGCACGATCACTCTTTGGGATCTGACAGCTTGCCTTGCACTCCCTTATATTGGATCGAGCAAGACTCAGCTGTTGCCTTTAAAGGGAGAGCATCAGGACAATGCTGCAGTTTCTTGGTGTGTTTATTTTTATTCGTCCTTTTTGCCACTGCTCAATTTATGTCAAAAAATAAAGTAAGTTGGGCAAATAAGGACAATGAGCACATCTTGAATGAAGCTTTTAGCCATGTGCCTGCAAGAACCTGCACAGGGACCAATTTTCAGCACCTCTGAGAATGTTTGTGGAAAACAAGTCAGCAGCTGAAGCTGCCTGATTCCACCCAAGCCAAATGAAATGGATGCTCAGCTCAAGGTGATGTGTAGCCCTCAGCAGCCTCCCCTGGACCCTGCAGAGCCTCTTTGGACTCTCAGCCACTTTCCCCATGAAGCAGCCCTTCCTTATAGAATCCCTTATCACATGATGAATTTTCAGCCCAAGCATTAGCAATTAGGAATTCTACTCTCATCAAGGAAAGTGATTAGCAAAAATGCATGCCGCTAACAAAAGCCAGCTCAATTAAAGAGAATAACAAGCTTTTTACAGCAACAAAGGACGTTCTAAGTAGGCCTGGGTGAGTAAATAAAGCAGTAATCAGGGTGATTAATTTAAAAATTCTCAGAAAGGTCTGCATTAGATTGATATTCTAAAAGTCTAATGGATCCCTGGAGAAAAGCAAAGGAACCATTTGGCTAAAGAGCGAAAGAAGCCTCATTAATTGCTAGCAAAGAGGGCCAGGCAGCCGAATGCTGTCATTTTTGCGAGAAACGGTGGCTGCTTCCAACTTCGAGTACTTAAGAAGACAGCGTGGGTGCGGGCTCTGTGGGTGAATGGAAGGGGCTAGGAGCTAAGACTTCCTTGGAAATCATCCCACCCACCTGTCCTTTAGAGCACAGGCTGAATAGTTGAGGTGCAGAAAAATTTCTGAGGTGTCCTGAGGTGGCCTCTCAGGGCTACAGTAGATGATCTGTAGATCAGGCTCTGGAATTCTGTTCCTGCCTTTCACCAGGATCCCTTCTTCACCTGTGCTGGCTCTGCTCTTCACTCTTGCCTGCAGCCATGCATTGCTGAGGAAGGGGGCTGAACCCCTCAAGGACACAAGAATAGCAATAGCACTTAGACTTATATACTGCTTTACAGTGCTTTACAGCCCTCTCTAAGCGGTTTACAGAGTCAGCCTATTGCCCCCAACAATCTGGGTCCTCATTTTACCCACCTCAGAAGGACGGAAGGCTGAGTCAACCCTGAGCCTGGTGAGATTTGAACTGCCAAATTGCAGGCAGCCGGCAGTCAGCAGAGGTAGCCTGCAGTACTGCACTCTAATCACTGCGCCACCATGGCTCAATGGGTGCATTTGTAAGCTTCCACCGAGAAGCAGTGGGGAGCCTGACCCAAAGTCCCAGTGATCCAGATGGCCATACCTGTGGGGCAGTTGGGGGAGGCTCACTTATCCTGCCTTCTTGGCCTATGAAATGCCAGCCAGAGGCTGGTGAGACTTTGAGGTTCCTCGCCAAATATGCAGATACAAGCTAGAGAAGTGGTTGCTTGAGGAGGTTCTCAGGGATGGCTGTGGGTGTCAAAAGGCCAGGGGAGGCTGGAACAAGGAAGGTTGGATGGCACAATAGGTGAACTTGGTTATAATCTGAAGAGCAGAACTTTGAGCTGTAGAGCAGGGGTCTTCAAACTTGACAATTTTAAGATTGTGGACTTCAACTCCCAGAATTCCCTAGCCAGCCATGCAGTTGAAGTCCACAAGTCTTAAAGTTGCCAAGTTTGGAGACCCCTGCTCTAGAGTTTGGAGAAAACATCTGGGTGGCCCAAGAGTCTCCCAGGAAAGGGAATTGGACATACTGTGGGATGAAGACAGAGCCATTTGTTTTCTGCGGCTCCTGAGCAAGGCTGCTGGAAGAAGATGAAAAGACTAAATAAGAAGCTGAGCACAATAGCAACCACAGCATTCTCTGGGAAATGCCCACACGCTTCCTCTATGCTTAATAAGAAATGTGAGACTTGGGATATTTTTAACATAAAAGGGAGCAAAACCGAAAGACTTTCTTTGATGCGCACCAAGGGCAGGGGATAATTTTAGAGATGTACCAGCCCAGCTGTAAACAAGGCAGGGAGGCAGCAGCTGACAAGGGGAGGGGTGAGTCTGAGGAGGACCAGCCAGGCCACATCTGGGGCACCTCCATTTGGAAAAGGATGCTGGATTCAAGGAGGCCCAATTCCTGGTGGGCCCAGAAGGTTGCCACAAGGGACGAGTTGCATGTGTGCACACACCATGCACACCTCCTCTGCCCTCCCCCCACACAAATACATTTTTCTCATCTCAGGGAGCATTTTCCCCATTTCATAACCTCACAGTCTCCTCTCCCTTTCCTTATAGCTCAGAAGGGAGGAAGGAGAGAAATGAGCCCTCTGCATAGAGGTCCCTTTATAAGCAGGAATCCTGTCTGTGATTGACAAAGGGACCCTTGAATAGAGAAACACAGCCTGCCCCCCCCCCCCCACGAATAAAAAAAAAATGCCCCCCCCCCAACTAATACAAACTCACTGCCACAATTGACAGTGGAAGAAGGGCTGAGTCTCTGCACTCTCATGGTCTACTAAATCATCAACTGTTGCGACAAAGAGTAGCTCTAAATTAACAATGAATTAAATAATATTTAAGGTAAATAGCCTACTGGTCTATCAAGCAATCACATTCTGGTTGCAAGGAGCAGGCATACACAAAGATCTTAAGCAGTTAAAAATCTGTGGGGAAATGCAGGGGTTGAGAGGGGCTCGAGCACATTGCAAGACAGAACTGATCTTGCGCGGGAGAATAGAGGAAGCAGTTTCCATTGGGGGAAGAGGGTCCCAGTTGAGGTGTGGGAAGAAAAGAAAACAGAAAATAAAAAAAGAGAAGGGAAGAGAAGAGAATGGAGGGAGGAAAAAAGAAAGAAAAGGAAAAAGAAAAAAGTAGTAGTAGTCTTAGCCACACAGGGACTCAATGAAGAAGATGAGGAACTCCTAGTAAAACCAGAAGTTTGTATCCAGACTGAACACAGAAATGAACAAACAATGAACCCACAGAGGTAAACCAATGGCAGCAAGTCACTCAGAGGTCCCAAAATATGAGGAAACTGCTGTCTAATGTAACCCAATGGCTAGCCAATCCAGCCCCATTGGAGCTGAGCAATCAATTTCACATCCTCCCCCTGAAAGAAAACACACAGGGATCAGAAGGAGGACTTCATAAAGTGTTCCAGTAACAAGAAAGAAAGTAGCCAAGACTCCCCCACTCCAAAAAAAGGCAGGTGATAGGTGATTCATTTCTTAAAGGAACAGAAACAACAAAACCAAATCAAACATGTGACAGAGAGGCTTACCAAAATATTCAAACCTACCAATTATCACTTTCCACTCATGTTGGATTGAATATTCAGAATACAGAATAACAGAGTTAGAAGGGACTTTAGAGGTATTCTAGTCCACCCTCTGGTTGAGCAGGAGACCCCAGACCATTCCGGATGAATGGCTATACATTCTCTTTTGGAAAACCTCCAATGATGGAGCACCATAATTCCAGGAGGCAAGCTATTCTATTGATTAATTGTTCTCATTGACAGGAAATTTCTCCTTAGAAAATAGAAAAAGGTTGGATCTTCTTTAACAAGCTTCCAACCATTGTTTTTTATCCTGCCCTCAGGTGCTTTGGAACATAGAACATAGAATAACAGAGTTGGAAGGGATTTGGAGCAGGGGTGGGTTCCGGATTTCCCTAATGCCAGTTCGCTCAGGGACGCGCCGCAGGGGGGGGGGTTGCGGGTGCGCGCGCATGCACAATACAAAAAAAAAGCTTCTGCGCATGCGCAGAAGCAAAAAACAAGATGGCGGTGCCTATGGTGCCGCTAAGAGAACTGGCTCGGGGGCGTGGCAGGGCTGGGTCACTGCCGGTTCCAGTGACCCAGGCCACCAAGTTACTACCGATTCTATAGAACTGGTCCGAACCGGTAGGAACCCACCTCTGATTTGGAGGTCTTCTAGTCCAACACCCTGCTGGAGCAGGAGATCCTATATTAAGAGCCGTGGTGGCGCAGTGGTTAGAATGCAGTACTGCAGGCTTCTTCTGCTGATTACCTGTTGCCAGCAGTTCAGCAGTTCAAGTCTTACCGGCTCAAGGTTGACTCAGCCTTCCATCCTTCTGAGGTCCGTAAAATGAGGACCTAGATTGTTGGGGGCAATATGCTGACTCTGTAAACCGCTTAGAGAGGGCTGTAATGCACTGTGAAGTGGTTTTAAGTGGTATATAAGTCTAAGTGCTATTGCTATTGCTATCCTATATCATTTCAGACAAGTGACTGTCCAGTCTCTTTTTGAAAGCCTCTAGTGATGGAACAACCAGAACTTCTGAAGGCAAGGCAATCCACTAGTGAATTCTTCTCACCATTAGGAAATTTCTCCTTAGTTTTAGGTTGCTTCTCTCCTTAGTTTCCATCCACTATTTCTTGTCTTGCCTTCTCCAAATGGGTTGTGGTAGCCCCTCAAATATTGCTATCAAGTCACCCGTACTCTTTCTTTTCACTAGACTAGACATATCCAATTCCTGCAACCGTTCTTCATATGTTTTCAGCTCCAGTCCCCTAATTATTTTTGTTGCTCTTCTCTGCACTCTTTCTAGAGTCTCAACATCTTTTTTGCATCGTAGTGACCAGAACTGGACACAGTATTCCAAATATGGTCTTACCAAGGCAGTATATACTGTAGCAGTACTAGTGTTTCAAGCGTTCCTGATGCTATCCCTCTGTTGATGCAGCCTAGGAATGCGTGGGCTTTTTAGGCAGCTGCAGCATACTTCTGGCTCATACTTAACTGGTTGTATCCTAGGATTCCTACATAAATAAATACTGAGTAAATATTGCTTTATACTACATTAGTGAGGCAACACTTGAAGTAGTGCATCCAGTTCTGGCCACCAAGATATAAAAAAGACCCTGGAAAGTGTGCAGAGAAGAGCAAATAAGATGATAAGGGGTCTGTGGGATAAATCATACAAGGAATGGTTTAAGGGACGTAGGTATGTATAGCCTAATGAAGAGAAGGACTAGGGTGTCATGATAGCTGCCTTCCAATACTTGAGGGGCAATCACAGAGAGATTGGGTGGACTTATTCCCCAAAGTCCTTGAGGGCAAAACAAGAAACAATGGGTGGAAGGGAGATCCAGCTTAGAACTAAGCAGAAATTTCTTGATGGTGAGATGATTAACCAATTAAACAGCTTGCCAAAGTTGTGGGCGCAACATCACCAGAGGTTTTCAAGAAAAGATTGGACAACCATCTGTCCAGGATAATATAAAGTCTCCTGCCATGGGAAGGAGGTTAGACTAGAAGGTCCCTTCCAGGCGTATGATTCTATGAGAAACATAGTATGAGAAGTTCACCTTTGGGGGCATGGCTGATTTTGACATGGCTTCTTTGGGATCAAAAGTAAAAGAGAAAAAGAGAGAAAAAGAGAAAAAATATTTTAATCTTAACATTTTACCTATTTTTTACTTGTTTTATAACCTGTAAGTTGCCCAAAGACACCTTGTAGGGAAAATGGGTGGCATTAAAAAAATGAATGAATGAATGAATGAATGAATGAATGAATGAATGAATGAATGAATGAATGAATGAATGAATGAATGAATGAATGACATTCTTGAGCAGGAATTCTTCCACCTGGCTGGATGGTTGAGCACTACTTCTATATTTCTGCAGGGGGAATTTAGGAGATTAAAAAAAAAATCAAGATCAAACTGACTTCAGAATTTGGAAAGGTGTCGGGGGTCAAGCAGAAATGGTTTCCTCTTCTTTTTCCAGACAGCAAACATCTTTTCTGAGGGCAGCAGATTTTGTAACAGCAGCAGGAAAACCTGACTGCTCATCCTTTTCACAGAATATGTCGCTGGAATGTTACAGATTAACTTCTTATTCTTATTTCTGGATACATAAATTATTAGTTGTACTAATGGAAAAATTTTGAATTGCAGATCTGAAGGGGATCCTATCTGTGCTAACCTCCATCTTATACAGGTAGTCCTCAACTTACAACCATTTGTTTAGTGACCATTCAAAATTACCACAGCACTGAAAAAAGAAACTTAAGACTGTTTTTCACAGTTACGACCACTGCAGCATCCTATGGTTACATGGTCAAAATCTGTGTGCTTGGCAACTGGCATGTATTGATGATGGTTGCAGTGTCCCAGGGTCATGCAATCACCATTTGTAGCCTTCCAGACGACTTCTGACAAGCAAAGTCAATGAGGAAACTCACTTAACACCCATACGATACGCTTAACTACTGCAGTGATTCACTTAACAACTGTGGCAAAAAGGCCATAAAATTGGATGCAACTTATTTAACAACTGCCTTGCTTAGCAATGGAAATTCCAGTCCCAATTATGGTCATAAGTCAAGGACTATCAGTACATGATGTTTTTGTCACAATCACTCTGCAAAGTCCACTAAACAGAGTACTATGGGCTTGTCTGGGCATTATCCCGCTACGGCTTGTTGTAAGGAATATCCCTCTGGGTTCAGTTCCAAGTGGGGAAAAAGACACTGGATTCATGGAAGTTGCTTGGAAAGAAGGTTTAATGGTGGACAGGAGCACATGGCATGAGTTCCTGAACAGAAAAGGTGGATCACATGCTTCCAGATGTTGGGTGAAGAGAAAAGGGCTGAGATGCTGAGAGTGGTCTCTTGGTTTTATACTGTCTGTTGGGCCCCATCTTAAGAGTTTCCTGTTCCTGTGTAAGAAATGTATCCTGATTGGCTGTCAGACTCCCATGGGGCAACTCTGTAGGCTGGTCTTGATGGTCCATTGACAAAGGTGGGGGCTACTAAGAGTGAGTCTTTTTTCTGCCTAAAAGCATGTTTCTCCAGGGATATTCTATATAATATTCTGCCTTTTTAATATTTCCTAGGATATTTCATTTTTCTAGGAGAGGGGTGGGTGCTAACTTGCTACAGGCTGAAGTGAGCAGACTTCAGGATTCTCAAGTTCATCCTGTTTTTATGAGGACCTCAGGAATGCACAAACTGAGATCAGGTGCAAAATGGCACCTCCGCTTAGCAGAATGGAGGCATGTGGCTCAGACCAGGAATTGGCATGACTGAGCCAGAGGTTATCTAGTGAATTTCTCCTAATATTCCTGCCTAGGATTTTGCGTCTCCACTACAACAACTGTGAATCAGTGCAGCAGCCATGAAAACCTGGAAGGCATCCAGCAGATTAGTTAAGGTAGACCCCATTTATGCAAGGCAAGTTGGCTGCATATAATCAAATTATTCTCCTCCAGGTCTTTCCCACACTAAGTACTAGAAAATTGTTTCTTGACTAAGCAAAACAAATAACCTGACACTTTGGTTTTGTAGGATGTCCCAGTGTAGGTGCCCCTAAAGAGCTGCTAGATATTAAAAACATGTGTAAACAAATAGGAAAATAAGCAAACAATAATTAAAAATGCAGCTGGATAAACTGAATGCCAGTGAGTCTCTGTACTATACCAGAAATGGGGAATAACACAGATCTGTGGCAGGCAGATTCCGGTGTCCAGGACCCAAATATATGTGAGCATTTCACATAATCTTTGCTACTAGCAAAAGAAAAATATAGTAAAGAAAAAGCAAAAATATATAAACAATAACTTACCCCTTCATCACAACCATTAACAATTTAGTAACTTATCATGCTCTCTTTTAAAATACAGCAAATGATCACTACTTCCCATATCTAATTTCTCATCGATAACCAAATCTTAAAGACTTATTATTCAATTCTTGTCAGCAAAAGTTCATTAAGGGTTACCAGAGATAACAATTTATTTTAACCTTGATAAGATAAACCAACTTTTTATTCCTTCCTTTTAACAATCTTGATCTTCAAATAATGTCATAGAATTTGATTTATTTTCCTTTATTCTTTGTGAGAAACTCCTTCAGAACATTAACAGGTTTATTTTGTAAATCCAGCATAAAAAAACTTATTCAGGTCACTTTTTCATTTGTTATTCGTATATCCCTTTTAATTATTAAGACATCAACTGGTTTCATTTTTACATTCAGTATAGCTTCTTTTTCCATATCATTCTTATAGCCTGTCATTCTTAATGCAGTATTGTGCAGTAAAACCTGTATTTTAAACACCGTCTATGTATAATGGCATATACTCCTAAAGTTAACTCCTGGGTTCATTGTTCAGTAATTTCCTCCAATGTAGCCAACATTAAAGTATTTAGTTCCATTCTGTTTTAGTAAGTAAGTTAAATTTAAGTGTTCTCCTTTAATTGTAACTTTTACTTCCTTCTGGTTCCCTCTAATGTCCAATATTCAAAGTCTCATCCCATCATGCTCTTTTAAGAATTCAAAACAATAGCATTTTCCAAAAATAAATTTTAAAATCTCATTTGACATCCATCTGGGCCCTTAGTCCTTTTTAACTTTCTAAAATCAATAGTCTAATCACCCTTTTGCTATTTATTCCCAAAAAAGATTTTTAATGTACTTAACACTGTAGTTAAAACATATTTCACTAAGGATTGACAGAAACTTGTCACTACATAAACTTTGTTGATCCAAAGTTTAATATTAGCTGAAAAGCAGTTAAAAAGCAATTTCCAAAAGTGAGTAATAAATGAGAGAACCCAATGTCCATATTGGCTGCATTACACTGTAAACCTGATTGAATACAGAATACAAAATAACAGAGTTGGAAGAGACCTTGGAGATCTTCCAGTCCAACCCTCTGCTTGAGCAGGAGACCCTAATACCATCCAGGACAAATGGCTGTTCAATCTCTTCTTGAAAACCTCCAGCAATGGAGCACCCACAACTTCCAGAGGTAATCCATTCCCATGATTAATTGTTCTGTCAGGAAAGTTCTCTTTAGTTCCAGGTTAGATCTCTCTTTAATGAGCTTCTACCCATTGCTTCTTGTCCTGGCATCAGGTATTTGGAAGAATAAATAAGCCTCTCTTCTCTATGATAGCCCCTCAACTGCTAGAAGACTGCTATCATGTCACCCTTAGTCCTTCTCTTTGTTAGAATAGATATACCTAGTTCCCTTAACCGTTCATCCTACAGTTAGCCTCAAGACCCCTAATCATCTTTGTCCTCTTCTCTGCACTCTTTCTAGGACTCGGCATCATTTTTGTATTGTAACAAGCAGAACCGTATGCAGTATTCCAAGTGTGGCCTCACTAGTGAAGTATAGAGCGGTACAGTATGTCACAGAAGTGAGTACACCCCCTCACATTTTGTAAATATTTAAGTATATCTTTTCATATGACAACACTGAAGAAATGACACTTGGCTACAATGTAAAGTAGTGAGTATACAGCTTGTATAACAGTGTAAATGTGCTGTCCCCTCAAAACAACGCAACACACAGCCATTAATGTCTAAACTGCTGGCAACAAAAGTGAGTACACCCCTAAGTGATAATGTCCAAATGGGGCCCAAAGTGAAACTACATTCCACAAATGTTTCTTTTACTGATTGTGTCCTAGGTTACCGGAGTCAGAAGGAGGGGTGTGGGGTTCACAGCCTGCCAATGTGGTTCATTGGAGAATGTGATTTATGACATGTCCAATGAGAAGGGGGAAACAGGGTCATGAGGGCACGTAGCCTATGTGACCTCAGTTCTGACTGCATCGGAGTATTGCCGAAATGTCGCTCCTAATAAATCGTTATATTTCTTTTGGAGTTTGGCTCGTGGCTCATGAATCAATTAGGGCCTCTTCCGGAAACTTCACACTAAGGCAGGTTCAGGAAGCAACCCTTGGAAATGGGCAGCCTGTAGTTATTTACTAAAACAAAACCATGGTTGTGAAGAATTTTGGGGCTTGTGCTTGCTTCAAACCTGACTGGAAGCTCACAGAAAGTGACATCAAATATCTGAAAATAATTGGCATGGAAAATTGGATACTGTAAATTTCTTTCCAGAACTTTTACCCTGGCTGCTAGACCTTCATGGGTTGAAAGCTCTCATTTTGGGAGCCACTGAAGGGATACTTTTCTGCTGCCTCTATCAAGGCCTTCCCCTTCGCATCAGAAAAAAATTTAAAAACATCCATCAGGTCTCCCTGATCAGATCAATTCCTAATCTTTTGCCAGAAGAATGTGTGTGACAGGGTTCCGACCGATGCCCTAATTAAATCATGAGCCTTAAGCCAAGCTTCAAAAGAAATCCAGTTATTTATTAGGAGCTTCATGTTGGCACGGACCAAGTGAAACCAACTCTGACCTCACTTAATTCGCGCACCAGCTCTGACCCTGTTTTCCCCTCCCCCCAAGGTCTGTCATCAGTCATATTCTCCAATGAAGCAATTTTGCAGGTTGTAGAGGTCCCTCCCTCTGGCCACTGTGGGTCTGTGTGGATATGACCTTGACGTGGTCAGCTGGAATGTGCTTTGTTTTGACTGAAGTGCAAGTTCCTCAATGCAGCTGTGATGTTCGATTCCCCATCCCCCTGCCTATGGCAACTCGAGAGCAGGTCAGAAATGCTTCGCGAGTTGACAGTGTGTGTCACCCCCACATATTTTGGCAAAAAGGGGGGATTGTAGAAAGTTAGCACTCACGCCTCTTCTAGAAGAATGAAATATTTTGAGAAATATTTAAAAAGGCAGAATATTATATTTCCCTGGATGAGAAATTGAGAAACATGCTTTTTTAGAGACAGGAAGCAGACTCACTCTTAATAGCCCCCACCTTTCTTAATAGCCCACAGCAGATGTCAGCACTTAAGAGATAAAGAGATACATAGCTCTATTCATAAGCAAATTCCCTGCAACAAGGTCTGAACAAAGGTAGGGTTAGCTCTCAGCCAGAATAGGAATTGCCTAACAAGCCCCTTCATTGAATCACCCTCCAAACTTCAACCAAACTTAGCTCAGACAACCTACAGAGCAGCTATGACCCCTACAACAGCCAATAGAATGCATGTTCTTGCACAGGAACAGGAAGTTCAAGTGCAAAGCCCAAGAGAAGGTATAAATACCCCCCACTCTCAACTCCATGTGGTCAGCTGCACCAGAACCACAAACATGTGGTTCTGTTCATCAATAAATGGACCCTCTTTCCAATCAGCCTCCAGCCTCCATTTTGTCTCCAGTGCCTTTCTCCCGGATTGGAACTGGACCTGGATATTTCTTCCAATACTGTTAATTGTAGTTAGTGTGCAGTAACTAACCACCATTTATTTCCCTGATGCATTTTCTGTCAAATCAGGGATGTGGCAACTGCAAGGTGGTTTCAACGCCATTGGCAGAATGTGTCCATATTATGAGTCATTTAAACAGCAGCCAGAAAGACGGAGACTTAGAATGTCTGGGCTGAGCTGAAACTGAGGCAGCCTCATTTGGGAAATAGGTTGTTATTGGTATGCCAGCTCAAGCATGACCCTGTGACCTCCAACACAATGCAGCACCCCGCAATTAGAAGGCTGTTATCACCATAAGGGTCATTGAATAGCCTTACGCAGGAGCTCTCCAGCAACTAAAGTTCCTCCTCCTCCTCCTCCTCCTCCTCCTCCTCCTCACCACCACCACCACCGCCATCCTCTAATAAATTTTTGTGGCCTTTCCCCTCCCCCTTCTCCTTCTTTCAGTCTCCTCTTTAGAAAATTCCTTCTTTTGCTCCTATTCATCTCATCAACATTCTAACAACATACTTAACCAAGCCAAAGTCAAGACAAGTCTCTTGTAGCATGTTAGCACTGGGGCAGCAGCACAGAACTTGTTCTGACTGAAAATCAGATGGGTTCAATTATCCTCCCATGGCCAACTATGTTGCATGAATAACAAAATCTACAAAACAATCATTTCTACTGCAAGGCAAAGAATTGGTGATGCAGAAACGCTGAAAGCACAATGATCCCAGTGTGAGGTCAAGCAGCAGCAAACAATGCCTGGTACAGAGTCCAAGTCACACCTGCTGCCTTAGTGGCTAGTGGGGAAGGGAACAGTAATGTCATCAAGTTTTGCCAGAACATTCCTGGCACACAGTCTCAGTGCAGAATAGAATAGAATACAGAGTAATAGCATTGGAAGGGGATTTGGAGGTCTTCTAATCCAACCCCCTGCCCAAGCAGGAGACCTTAAAACATTCCAAACAAGTGGCTGTCCAATCTCTTCTTGAAAACCTCCAGTGATGGAGCACCCACACTAGACTAAACATACCCAGTTCAGGGGTGGGTTCTAACTTACCTCGCTGCCGGTTCGCTTCATGCGCAGTGCCAAAAAATCCAAAAAAAATCCCCCCCCCCAAAAAAAGTGAAAACAAGATGGCGATGCATGTGCAGTGCCGGAAACTCAGCTTCTGCACATGCGCAGAAGAAAAAAAACTGGAAAAAATAAAAGATGGTGGCGCCCACTGACCGGCACTGACAGAATCGGTTCCGTGACATCACCGTGACATCACCAGCGGGTCGCTACCGGTTTGGGGAACCGGTCCGAACCGGGAGGAACCCACCTCTGACCCAGTTCCTGCAACTGTTCGTCTTGTTTTAGCCTCCAGCCCCCTAATCATCTTTGCTGCTCTTCTCTACACTCTTTCTAGAGTCTCAACAACTTTTTTTGTATTGAAGAATACAAGAATCTCCTGTTGTTGGGAGTTATGGTTGGCTCATGTAGGTATGTCTACAAACCCTTTTGCCAGGAAGTGCAGGAAGTGATATATGGGTCAAGGATGGCACGGACCAGGAATGATGTGTGAAAGTTCCTTCCTTCCTTCCTTCCTTCCTTCCTTCCTTCCTTCCTTCCTTCCTTCCTTCCATCTTAAATTACCCTAAGGGATGTTCCATCTGCTACTAATTTTGCTAGCTAGTTATATTTGTGTTTACTAATATTTTGCATTCATCTTTGAGGTATATGGTATCACTCTCACCATTTCATCATTAGCAGAATGGTTGACACACCTCCTTGACAGATACACACTTAAGCATCAGGTGTTTATTGCATCTAAGAAGAACAATGACAACAAAAAGTATTGAACTTTGAGGAGAAAAAAAAGGAATAACATGTTCTTCTCAGATGAAGAAGAACAGTTCCTCAGATGAACATAACAGACGAACATAATCAGACAAATTTGAGAGGCTTCTACAAAAACATGGGGGGTCAAACTATTTTCCACAAAGATGAGGGGGTCAAATTATTTTCCAGAGCACCAAAAGCCAAGACAAAAAACAATGGATGGAAACTAACCAAGGAGAGAAGCAACCTTGAATTAAGGAAAAACTTCTTGACGGTGAAAGCAATCAACCAATGGAACAGCTTGCCTTCAGAAGTTGTGGAGTTGTGGAAGTCACTGGAGGCTTTCAGAAAGAGACTGGACAACCATTTCTCTGAAATGGTATAGGTCCAGGATCTCCTGCTCACGCAGGGGGTTGGACTAGAAGACATCCAAGGTCCCTTATTCTATGTTCTAGGTGCCATTCCAACTTCATATTGGCCTAAATATAGGTTTCTCTTCAACATCTTCCATACTAAAGGTCTATATCAATCATGCATTTCACTCAGCCTTCCCTTTGCCCTCTCATCAGCCAATTTCCAGTATATTTGTTTAGTTTTACTTAGAACTGATACAATGGACATCAAGTTGGAGAAGCCCATTGCAGCTGACTTCCTTCCAACCTCTCTTTTTTTCAGGTGGTTTAAAATAAAATGTCAATTCTATGCCTTAATATTCTCCATGGCACAGTGGTTAGAATGCCATATTGCAGGCTAATTCTTCCGATTGACAGCAGTTTGATCCTGATAGACTCAAGGTTGACTCAACCTTCCATCCTTCCAAGGTCAGTAAAATGAGGACTCAGACTTTGGGGGCAATCGGCTGACTCTGTAAACCACTTAGAGAGGGCTGTAAAGCACTATGAAATGGTATATAAGTAAGTCTAAGTGCTATTGCTATTGCTATAATAAAACCAAAGAAAGGGAAACAAGTTAGAAGTTGGCCGGGGAACAAACTGGATGGAATGAAGCAAGTGACATCTCAGACTGGGATTATTTTTTTGCCCAAGGATCCTTCATCAAGGAAGGGCTCCTGACTCAGCTGGTGCCTTGGTGAGCTTGAAGATGAAGGGGAAATGATCTAAAGGAGCTCAGAGCACAAAAGAAGTTGATCTCAGTTGTCCTTGTGAACTCTCCTTGTGCTTGTTGCTTTTCAGCCTGTATGACTTCCATGTCATCACTGTGGGGAGCTTCAGGATGGCTGGATTTAATTGAAATGAGCCAAGCTCTCTGCACATGCTCAGCTAGAATCTGCTTACTTCATTCTTTGCATTTGTTTTTATGGAAAGGAAAAATAGTTCAACTTATCAAAAGCAACACTGTACAAGACAGAGTAGGAATGCAAATCAAAATAGGCAAGAAAATGGTAAGTTAATGCTTTAGAAGATAGCCTCAAGATTCAAAAGCTTCTTGATGGACTTGAACAGAGGGCCCTATCCAGCAGAATGCAATTCAGTGATGAGAAAAGTAAGGTGGTACACTTAGGCAAGAAAAATGCATATGTATACAATAGGCAGTACCTGGCTCAACAGCAGTAACTGTGAGAGGGATCTAGGTGTCCTAATGGACAATCACTTAAGTATGAGCTAGCCCTGTGCTGCAACTGCCAAAAAAGCTAATGCAGTCCTGGGCTGCATTAACAGAGGAAAAACATCAAGATCACAAGAAGTTATAGTTCTGCTTTATATTTCACTAGTGAGACCACATTTGGAATACTGCATCCAGTCCTGCTCACCACAATACAAAAAAAGATTGTGAGACCCTAGAACAGGGGGGTCAAACTCGCAGCCCGCGGGCTGGATGCATCATGTGCTGGCCACACACACCCTGGTTTAGCAAAGGGGAAAAAAGTCACGATGAGTCATATGACGACAATGTGACACCGCGAGTTTGACACCTCTGCCCTAGAAAGAGTACATAGAAGAGCTACAAAGATGATAAGGTGTCTGGAGTCTAAAGTATACAATGAACGGTTGCGGGAACTGGGTATGTCTAACGAAGAGAAGGACTAGGGGATGACATGATAGCAGTTTTCCAATGTTTGAAGGACTGTCACAGAGAAGTGGAGGTCAACCTATTCTCCAAAGCACCTAAGGGCAGGACAAGAAATAACAGATGGAAACTTATCAAAGAGATCCAATCTAGAATTAAGGAGAAATTTCCTGACAGTGAGAATGATTAGTTAGTGGAACAGCTTGCCTCCAGAAGTTGTGGTGCTCTATCATTGGAGGTTTTCAAGAAGAGATTGAACAACTATTTGTCTGGAATTGTATAATGTTTAGGAGTTGAACTAGAAGACCTCCACGGTCCCTTCCAGCCTATGTGTTGTGGCCTGTCGGCTGCCAGCCCCTCCAGCAGCCGAATCAGAGAAGGAGGAGGCATGGGAGTCAGGGTCAGCATCAAGGCAACCTGAGAGCTCTGAGGGGGAAGAGAGAATGGAGCTGGCAGAGAGACAGAGGCAGAGCCTGGGCTGTCCGTCAGCCCTCAGATGGAGAGTCAACAGCCCCCAGGTCTGGAGGTGGCTGATGAGGAAGAGGAGGAACAGCTGGGTCCAGTGCCTGACGCACGGATGCGCAGAAGGCAGAGAAGAGGAGAGCAGTGGAAATCTGTGGGCCAATCCTTGGGACAGAAGAGCCACCGCTGCTAGCGAAGCCCCACCCTAGCTCTGGGGATAAAAGGCAGGGGGCGGAGATGAATAGATGTGGCAGACAACTATTCATCTCCCCTGCCGGACAGACTTGTTCGCCTGCGGTGAAAGAGAAACTTTTTGCTGGGGCTGCTGGCGCTCCTAATAAAGGAATCTTTGAGTTAACTTCAGAGGGTTTGTTGTTTTTGGAGAGCTGGGTCAGAACCCTATGATTCTATGATTCTCATGACTTTCATCTACCCAGCAATGTTGACAGACTCTTATTTACCAAGGAAAATAGGTGGGCATGGAATGTTGCAAGTACACCAGAGAGGTGAAGGGGGGGGGGAAAGGACATTGGTACAATATCTGAAGAACAGCTAAGATGCACTGCAGCTAGTATACCATGAACTGTTACTGGATACCAAAGAGACCAAACTGGGCTAATAAAGACTAAGAGCAGGAAAGTTGAAGAAAGAGACAGAGGGGCTAATTCTGGCTGCACAAGACCAAGCCTTAAGAACAAATGCACACAAAGCCAGAATTGAGAAGACAGCAACAGACAGGAAGTACTGCCTCTGCAAAGAAGCTGAAGAAAAGGTGGACCACCTGGTTAGCTGCTGCAAGAAGATTACACAACTACAAACAACAGCATGACAAAATAGCAACAATGGTGCATTAGAAGATCTGCAAGATGTAACATTTGCCTGCAAGCAAGAAATAGTGAGATCATAAAATAGAGAAAAGTCATAAAAAATGAAGAAGCTAAAGTGCTCTGGGACTTTAGAATTCAAACAGACAAGGACCTGACACACAACACCTTAACAATTGTTGTTAAGAAAGACAAAAAAATCTGGATAGTGGATGTGGTAGCACCTGGAGACAGCAGAATGAAAGAGAAGGAAATGGAGAAGATAACGAAATACAAAGACTTACAGATAGATGTAAAACAACTGGGCAAAAAAAGGTGAAATAGTACCAATAATAATAGGTGCCTTGGGTGCAATTCCAAAACATCTGGAGCACCACTTGAATCCCATCAGCACTGACAAAATCCCCATTAATCAATTGCAAAAGGCAGCTTAATGCGGAACAGACTACATCCTTTGACGGTACCTTTAAGACTATCAAACAACAACATCTGCTTATCCCAGGTCCTTGGGAAAGACTTGATTAAGTGGATAAAAATGCCAAACCCAGTCTAAATTTCTGGATGACTGTGCGACTAACCAACTCAAGTCAGTAATTAGTCATTTTTTAGAAGTTTATTTTTTTTTGTTTTAAATAAACATGACATTGCCTTATTTGTGACATACCTCACATAGGGAGCTCCAATCAAGGGAAGTCTGTGTGTTACAAAGAACCTGAGATGCCGAAGGACCCTTTGGCCATGAGATTTTTAAAAATTGCACATTTGAAGGAGAAATTGCACAGTAGTTGATGAGGAAGAGGTTTTAGCTTTTCCTTCTCTCCCAAAGCAGCAATTACATTTTAGAGGAGTGCCTGGAAAATCAGTTCACAAATCCCACCAGGTTAAGTGAACATGGGGTTAGACACTGTGGGGTCATCAAGACTCTGCCATAAAGTTGGTTTGCCCATTATCTCAGTTTTTTGAGAAACTGGACCTTAATGTGATTTCCAAATGACAATTTTTCAAGTGGATCACTTTATTTCTTAATCAAGAGCAATCCTTTGGGAAGACAAGTTCAGAACTGAATTGTTGAGAGTTTTTTTTCTGACAACTCTAAAGTGGAAATGAATGCTGGTCATATGACGATTTATCATCCCCTCTCCCCAGCTACTGTTCGCGTTGAGATCTCTTTTGTGCTCTCCTTTCCAAACTACAATAAATTCCAGCTCTTGCTTTTGGAGTTGGGATCACTAGTGAGAAATTTTAATTATATTTAGGTAGATCGAATGGAAGATGAGAAAGAACATGGCCTAGTGTTTTGAGCTGGCAAGGAGGCAGGGATGTTTCTCTTGTGTAAAAAGCTTGTGTCCATTGAAAGTTGTAGAGAAGTTGGGGAACCCAACCTCACCTCACCTCACCTCACCTCAGGGATGCTTAGAGGCTTCCCAGAATTGGACTATGTGAATTATGGAACAACTGAAATGAAAGCTATCCTTTGACAGTTTGTAGTTGAATGTATGAATTGCCTCCACATAATAACCTTGCACTTAAAACAACAGAGAAAACTTGTTCCCACTCCCTAAATGCCAGTGGACAGTCCTCTCGTGCAGAGAAGTCATTCTTTATTCTGTTGCAAACCAGAGGCCATCTTCAAGGTATGGTTACTGGTTCTTGCCACAGCTCAAGGTTTCCACTCATCCTCAGAAATAGCCCATCTTTAGGTTCAGCCTCTCACAGGTTCACCCATCACAGGATCGGAGAATCTCAAAATAAGAGCCAATTTGGAAGGGGCCTCACTTCTGGTAGATGAGCCCAGTTTACAATATTTTTAGAATGATTTTCAAGATACAAGGCTTCCAAAAAATAATCCAGAGTTTAGGTTCAGAACTGAAGTTGATTCCTACAAAAATTAAACTCAAAGAATTGGAACTTTTAAAGGATTTTGGGAGGGGTAAAGGTGTTTTTTGGGAGGATTTTGGATAAAGTTCACAACTTAGTTCACAACTTCATAGTCCATATGCAATTATGCTAATGCCAGAATTAGCCTGTTAGCATGCTTAGAGAAACCAAGTAAAGCTTGGTGTTAGATTTTTTTAAAATATTCAGATAGCTCCTTAGGGAGGTGGAAATTAGATTTTTTATTTATTATTTATTTACATATTTATTATAAAAGGGATTGTTATACCAAATGTACATGCGTATTCCATGTGGTTGTACAGACTTTTGTTGTTGTTGTTTTGGTACTTCCAAGTTAGTCTTCATCCCTGTTGACGGCCTAGACCACAGGTCACCAACTGGTGGTCCGTGGACCACTGGTGGTCCGCAAGAAAATTTTGGTGGTCCGTGGAGAAATCTTGGCCCCTGGGCCGGATATGGCCGAGAGCAATTAATCCAGCCCGCACATGGGAACACAAGGCTGCACTGCCAAACATCACCCTGCCCACATGCCAGCTCCCACTCTTAAGGCTGAGCGCAAACCTCACCTTGAGTATAGTGGTGCAAGGCACACGAGCTGGAACAGGAAGGTAAGACCAAGAACTCGCCGCGCTCAGCCGAACGGCTGCCTGGGGGGGAGGTTCAGCTGCCTTGCCTGGGGTAGGGGGAGGTTCAGCCGCCTTTCGGGCCTACATCTCTCCTTCTGCGAGGCCTCCAGGTGGGAGGCCCAAGAGAAAGCGCCTGCTAGATTCTCTCCGGCTGCTTCTCTCTGCTGTAGTGCAGCATCAGCATTTGTGTGGCATCAGCATTCCGCCTCGGTATATTTGCGCCAGCCGGTGGCGCAAGGCAGCCCTCGTCTCCTGTCGCTTGGGACTCGGAGCGGTAAGCGGCATCCGGTCCAGGGAGCAGCCGGAGTTTGATATCCATTGCAGACGCTAGCTTGGCCCCCTGCAAACTCTCGTCTCTCGAGGAGCCCGGCCGAAGTTTCCTGTGCCACTTCAGCGAGCGCTCCTCGACAGATGAGAGTTTGCAGCAGGCCTAGCTAGCGTTCACAATGGACAGCAAACTCTGGCTGCTCCCCGGACCGGACGCCGTTTACCTCTCTGAGTCCCAAGCGACAGGAGATGAGGGCTGCCTTGAGCCACCGGCTGGCGCAAATATACTGAGTCAGAATGCTGATGCCGTGCAAATGCAAGTAGCGCTTCGCTCCCGCAGCTTCCAGCCATCGCAACCCCCACTTCGGCCCGCTTGGGCCCCCCCCCTGCAACAGCACCACTAT
>QLTV01002434.1:619707-637669 GCA_003457575.1 Thermophis baileyi
AAAAGAGGGAAAGGGAAGAAGAAAGGAAAGGAAAGGAAAAGAAAAGAAAGGAAAGGAAGAAGAGGAAAGGAAAGAGGGGAGGAGAGGGGAGGGAAGGGACTACAGCTACAGCTCTGGAATATGGGACTGACTTTCCGAACAACATCAGCAAGCTACCGTCAAATAAGCTTCAATTATTTTGTCATAATTACACTAACTTTAATAATTTTGTTACAATTAAAACAACCTTTAAAGATTTTGTTATGATTAAATAAGCATTTACGATTTTGTTATAATTAAATAAGTATTTATAATTTTGTTATATTAAATAGGTGCATTTCACATTAATAAAATGGAAGTTCTCTGATCATTATTTTACAAATGTATTTATCTTTTTAAAAAAATTCATATTAGTGGTCTGTGGGACTTAAAATTATGAATTAGGGTCCGTGGGATTTAAAATTATGAATTTGGTGGTCCACGGGATTTAAAATTATGACCTTGGTGGTCCCTGAGGTCCAAAAGGTTGGGGACCCCTGGCCTAGACAAGTCCCTGCAATTTCCTTGGCAAATGGTTTGCCATTACCTGCCTCCTAGGGCTGGGAGAGAATGACTGGCTTAGGGACAGGAACTCATGGTCTTGTCATTCCCTGCTTGATGCCTTAACCACTACACCAAACTGCCTCTCCTTGTACAGGTCTTAGTCCCTTGCAAATAACAGGCTCCTTGGAAAGAGGAAGAATCTGGCCCTTTCAACAGTTTATTAAAATGAAAATTTTGTTTCTTTAATGGTGTTTAAATCTCTTGATTGCAAAGGAAATGTTTGCCAACGTCCTGATTCTGCTTCTATTCCTCTTTTATTTCTTCTCCCATCTCATCTAAGTTCCTGTTGGTGATTTTTCATTCATCGGTGGAATTTTTTATTATTATTTTTTTGGCACATAAAGCAGTTCAACTCTTTCTCTTGCAGACAGTGGCTTCTTTTAAGCTTTTTTTTAAAAAAAATTAAAAGATGCAAAATCTTTGGAGGTTTCTTTTGTAGAAATGTTTTATTTAAAATTTTAACAATGTTACCGCATACAGCAAAACTGTGCACTTGATATATCACAGTGTCTTAAAAAGGAAAATAATCATTTTTGTTTGTTTTAAAACTTTAAATTGTTCTTTTTTGAAATTCTATTTACATCTGCCTAGAATGATCTGCAAGTAACACAGTTACTATGAAACCAAAATTCTTACAAAATGTTTACAAAAAACTAAATTTATAGAAATTTCTGCATGTCCATAAAGGAATTTTCCCCCTGAATGTCACAGAGACCAGTTCTGTGGCTGTTGTTAGGAAATCAGTCCAGAGAGAGAGGATGGAAGGGCAGTTCAGTTGCCATCCCCAAAATCACTGCAAATAGACTCTTTTTGTGCAGAGATATTGTTCGAGAGCCAAAGAAGCCCTACTAAGGATAAAGAATGAGTTGCATGGTTGTGAGTTTGGAGCATGTGCACTTTTGCAACTAGCCTTGCACAGCAACTTTTGTGGTAGACCAACAGCTCAATGTCCAAAGCCAAAGCTGTTTGGTCTTCCTCTAGCCAAGATGTTGAAGGTGATGGAGGGCCTTGTACATCTGGTCTGGTGGGTCAGCATTTGCTGGCTGCCAGGGAAGCAGGTGGGCTATCTTAGACTTCCAGGGCACTGCCCTGGCCTGGGTCTCAGCTGTGGAAAAGCTCAGCTGCTCTAATGGAGGAACAGCCACCTCAACCAGCTCCACGGCTCTCTATGCACATTCAGCCAGCAACACTTTGTGTAAGAAACATGGTCTTCAGATATACCTCGCGTTTACTTTTAGTTCTTCTTCTCAGAAAGCTGAAAAAAACAGAACTGGTTGTTGATTCAGATGCCTGGTCTCCCTCAGTAGGCAGGTGACCTCTTCTGATGGTCTTTCCTCCAAGTTTAGCCTTTGGAAGCCTCCTCTTCATTGTTACACACAAAATGAAAAGACTTGCATAAGCAGACTGGTTGGGAAGGATGAAAGACAGCAGAAAGGAAAAAAGAGCTTGCTGCCATGCTTAAAACTGAAAAGAAAAGGATTCCATTTCACCACCATTTCAGAGATCAGATTAAGGGAGCTCTTCTAGACTAGTGTAACTTGGCCAAACCAAAACACAAAACAAAGAGAGGAACTCCTGACTTTTGAAAGGATACTGTGATAACTAAAACAGCTTGTTTCTGATGTACTAAACCATTAGCGTTTCTTGGAGCGGGAGAAACGAATTGGTAATTAAAAATGAGTAAATGAAATGGATATACAAAACTGGTTTACTTATCACCAATTCAATGCTCTACAAAAAGGACTCTGCGGGGAGATTGGATTAAGCTAAGGAGCATCCCTCATCTCCTCCTCTGCCTTAAGACCCTCCTTATAGGATGGAGAAACCCCCATTCCATTTTCTTTTTTCAAGATCCCTAAAAGATTTAATGTTCTCCTAGTCAAATATCTTCTCTTTCAGGATGTGACTGAACATCTTGAGAAGTATTTCTAACCTCTTGGCTGCCTTTTACTACCTCCTGCTATCACTGCTGATATAAGTAACCCAAGACAGGAAGAGGCTGAGAATATTTTCTTCACCAGCTTCTCATCACAAAGCAGCTGTTTGGAGCTGAAATGAGATGGGAAGAGGGTACTGAAATCCTTCCCTGGGCTGCAGTTATGTTCGGACTCTCTTCCAGCCTGTTATTTCCCAAAGAAGCTGGACCCAGCTCAGCCCCCCACTTCAACCCCTGGGTTACAATGTCTCTCTGGTTGCAGCCTTGCGTGCTAGGCCTTTGCTGGAGGAGCAGGAAAAGGATAAAGGACTGTTGGTGTTACTCAGCAAGCTGCCGTACATCAACAGGGAGCCAACCCACGCTCACTGGCACTGATGATGCTACCTAGTAGGGCAATAAAGAGTCTGCAAGCAAGCAAACAAACAGGCTCTGAGAGTGTCAAGGATTCCACAGAACTCCAGCCCAGAACTCCAGCTTCTGCTGCTAATGGGCCAGCTGAAGCTGCTGTGCCCAGGCCTCTCGGGTGACCTTGGTGAAGCGGCCGGATGGCTGTGGAAGGGGCCAAGGGGACAGCTCTCAAAAGGCACTTTAGAGGACAGCCTTGAAACAGCCTTCTCCCTCTTGCCACTCTGGCCATCCACTGATGCGAGGATTCAGAATGACGGAGGGAAGCGACGCCTTCCCAGGCATGCTTTTCTTGAACTTCTTTCAGCTTGGAAAGGTACCAGTTCTAGAAATGTGGCAAGCTTAGCCAGAGATGCTTGATGCTAAATGCTGATGTTGAATAAGAATGTGTCATCTGGCTCTGGCTGCCACTATGCCATCAGCCTTTTATCTACCAGTAACTTCCCAGGCCAGGGGATGGCACAGAATCTACACCTGGCAATTCTACAAAGAGGAGGGTGGGAAAGAGCAGCCCCACCCCGGCTCCTTCCAAATGGCAGGTGGTGATGGTCTTTGGTCATTGGGAGAGAAAAACTCTGCTTGGAAGAAAAATGCAAACCATGTGCTCTCTGTGGTGCCTGGTCAAGGCCAAGCTTTGCAATCAGTTCATCCTTTGGGAACAGCTAGGGACAACAGGGAGAACCCTTCTGGCGACTCAGGACTTAATTCTAGGTTGGATCCCCTGGATAAGTTCCCATCCGTTGCCTCTTGTCCTGCCCTCAGGTGCTTTGGAGAATAGGCCGATCCCCTCTTCTTTGTGGCAGCCCCTCAAATATTGGAAGTTACCTGGGACCTTACTTGGACATGTATCCTTGGGCACCATGGCACTTTTGAGGAACTGTACCCAGAGTGGCTAACCAGGGGCATCCATGCACTCGTTTCAGCCACAGGCCTTGCCACTGCTGCCAGCATGGGGGAATGTCCGTCCACATGTATGGAATGTCACTAGGTCCTACAGCTCTCAAATGCCCAACTTTGTCCCCTGTTCACCCCCCCCCCAAATCCACATTGTCACTGCTTCCTATTTGCAGATGTTGGCATGTTTCTTTCCTGGGAACTCTGCCAAGCTGGATCTGGCGACTGGATTGAGCAGAGGGGGCAAAGAGAATTTCTCTTCGGGGTGGCAGGACCATGTTGACCTGCCATAGTGTGCTCTGTCGCCTTCTTGTTGCATCTCCTGACAGCTGAGGGACCCCCACACCTGCCGTCTGAAGAAGGGAGGGCTCCCATAGCATTGCCATCACCGTACATGCCATGCCAAGGGGGTTCTTCCTGAGGAACCATCATTCAGCCCAGCAGGGAGTCAAAAAACACAGTTCTGCTCCTCCCAGCAAGGGTGGTTGCTCTGGCCAGGACCCCTCCCTTGCCCCCCCTCCCCCCTCTGCTCCGTTGCCTCTGAAGCCTCTGGTCCATGTGGGGCTCCATGTATCTCCTGACCCAAGGCCCTTTTGCTTATTGCCATACTTAATCCAAAGGGTGGGATCCGAGGTCTCAGACGGTGGGAGGTGCCCGCTTTGTCTTTTACATTTTCTTGATATGTAAACATCGAGACTCTTAGAGGTGTCCAGGTGAGGAAGGGGGGGCTGGCTGTTGCGAGGCCTGCAAGGGAAGAATAAGACCCCCGGCTGCAGAAGTGGGGCCACCTGCTGTGGGTCCGTCCTTCCACAGGCCTCCTGCTCAGTGGGCTGCTTCTCAGGGACGCTTTTCCTCGGCGCCCCAGTCCTCACCCCTCTGCTGGCTAGGGGAAGGCAGGGGTCAACCCCGTGTTACAGGCCAGGTTGTCTTTGCTGGGAAGCCGCCGGTTGTTGAACGTGTGCATGTTGATGACGGCGTCGGTCTTCACCATGAGGGGAGGCTGGGCTTTGTGCTTCGTGCGCTGCTGGCAGGTGAGGGACAGCCGAATCTCCTCAGCCATGGCGCTGCAGAAGGACCGCTGGAAGCAGAGAGGTCAGAGGAAGAGGACATTAGAGTCAGGGCTTGGCTCGCTCAAGGGCAGGCAAGCCCAGCACCCGAAAAGGCCCACCTGTAGGGCACCATGGTACTGCAGGGGAGCCATACAGAGGAAGACCGTCCTCTTCTCCATGCAGCAGCCGGGGGGGGATTGGTGTGAATCTGCCCCCCCTCATTTCCAGAAGGCTAATGATGAGTTAGGAGAGTCAGATGAGGGCAACTAAGGGGATATGGGGAATGTCTGGCAAAAATGGAGGGGAGACAGAATACCTGTGTTCGGATATGTCAAAGATGGCCTAAGGAAGATGGTCAGAAATTCTCTTCCAGAATTTCTGGAAATTCCCAGAGCATTCCCAGAGAATCCAGAATCAGAAATGAAAGGGATAAGTTGCAGCTCCCTAGACTTCGTTTAAATATAAGGAAGAGATTTCTGATGGTCTCCTCTATACCAGAGTGGAGCAGTCTATCTCCAACTCTTTTTAAGGGTCTGGACAGCCAGATGGATTAAGCAGTTTTCCTGCACATCACAGAGGGCTGGACTAGATGATGCTTGTGGTGCCTTTCAGCACACATTTCTATGATTTTAAGACTCTGGCTCTTCTAATTGATTACCAATTTCTTTGTTATATAAACCCCAACACATTGACACTTTGTCCCACCCTGAAGTTGTGTGGATTTTTTTGGGGGGGGGGTGTTTTCCAATAAAGCCAGCAAGCCAAATGTGTTGTTTTGTGTTGGGGTGTTTAGAAGTAAAGCAGACTTTTGTCCATCTGGAGCATGTTAGTTCAGATTAGTGTACCTAGTATTGTCCCTGGGACAGTGTTTGCTCCCCCAACCCCTGAACAGAACCACCAGTTCATCAGGTGACAGAGAAAGTCATTCTCCCCCTCCCCAGACAGCATTTCTTTCAACTTCCCAGTTCCCTGCTTTGGATTCCTGGCTCCCTGTTAGCAGAGAGGGACCTATCTCCTGTCTACAACACAGTCCTTTCAGCAGTGCCAAGAAGGTTCCACACCCGTTTTCACTCTGATTCAGGTGACTCTGAGGATACAGACAACCCCCCAAGTGGCCTCAATGACTCTCCGAGTGCTACGACTGGATGACTGCAAGGAATATAAATCCTTCCATTCCCCACCAGTCAGTTAGAACCAAAGAAGCTTCTTGGATGAGAAGCGAAACATTTTCAAAGGGAAAAAAAACAAGAAAGTTCAGCTGCCTTTTGAAGAAAAGCACCTTTGGGACAAGCCTGATTAGGTGGCTCAGTGGCTAAGACACTGAGCTTGTCGATCAGAAAGGTTGGCAGTTCGGAGGTTCAAATCCCTAGTATAGGTCTCCTGCGTGAGCAGGGGGTTGGACTAAATGACCTCTAAGGTCCCTTCCAACTCTGTTACTGTTAAATACTGTTAAAACCTTGACCTGGATGATTGAGAATCTCCATAGAGTGTTAGCAGAGACCTCATCACTGCTTCCCCAGGGCTAAAGGGAAGGAGGGATTTCAAGCTAGGTGCTTGGGAAGCTGCTTCCCCTCCTTCTCAGGACAATCTTCTCTATATTAGTGTAAAAAAAAAGTGGGGGTCTGTCACACACTATGGCAGTGATGGCAAACCTTTTTTTGCTCAGGTGCCAAAAGGGCGTGTGCGTGTGCGATAGCGGGTGTGCGCGTGCCCACACCCATAATGCAATGCCCTCCCCGCCACGCATGCGTGCACAACCCCCCGTGCTGCCCCCCCCCGCGCGCATGCACGCAGACCTCACTGAAGCTTCCGAACTTCCGGTTGGGCTGTTGGGCTGTTTTTTGCCCTCCCCAGGCTTCAGGAGGCTTTCCTGAAGCCTGGGGAGGGCGAAAAATGGCCCAACGGCCCAATGGGAAATTCATTTCCGAACTTCCGGTTGGCCCATTGGGTCCATTTTTTGCCCTCCACAGGCTCCGGATGCTTTCCTGAAGCCTGGGGAGGGCGAAAACGGCCTCCTCCCTGCCCTCCCGTATGCTGAAAATCAGCTGGCCAGCGCGCACATGCGCGCTGGAGCTGACATAGGGCAACGCCTCGCATGCCCTCCGATATGGCTCCACGTGCCACCTGTGGCACGCGTGTCATAGGTTCGCCATCACGGCACTGTGGAATTCACCTGTGGGTTGGCTCTGAGCTAGCAAAGCCCTGATGCTTGGGGCACCTCTTCCCTTTGGGATGGTCCAAGAAAGAAGGAAGAGGAAGAAGGAAGCCAATACCTGCTCCCGCTCTGCTGTCTTGCGCAGCTTGTAGATGAACTCCACAGTGGCTACGAAGACTGAGAGGATGAGACCAGCAGCCAGGACGATGAAGAGCCCACCAATGTTCTGAATGCCGAGGGCGCTGGCTTCCTTGCTCTCCTCTTCCGGGCAGCCATTGCTTCGCCACCATTTCTCCTTCATGGCGTGCAGCTTTGCCTCTTCCTGAAGCTGGAGGATCGCGATCGTGATCTTGTCTCGGTATGGCGAACCTATAAGTGGACGAGGCAGAAGGGGGAGCATTGCAGGGTACCCAGGTGACAAAGCTAAAAGGAAGATTGCTCTACACAAAACCTACAGAAGAATTTTCAGTCAGATCTGCAGACTCCCGCAAACCTGGAAAAGCAACACACTTTTTGCAGACATTCCTATTGACTGGAATGTCAGACATAATTGATACAGCCATAAGGTTCCTATCTGCTTGCACTGATAATTTTCAGGAATTATCACTGCACATTCTTAGTGCAGGATAAGTCAGCTCGAGAAAGGCAGTTTCAGAGGTGATTCTAAAGCATGTGCAGGAGGCTGTTTTTTTTAGTCCAGGATTTCTTTGATAGTGGAGTCCCTGGTATCCTCTGAGTGTGGTTGCTTTCTTGCAGAGGTTTCATTACCTAACTAGGTAACATCATTAGTGCACTGATGTTATTTAGTTAGCCAAAGAAACATCTACTAGCAAACAACAAAGAGAACTCCAAGGACTCCACAGTTCAACCCTGAGCCGCAAATATTCTCTTCTATTGGTTGTTTGATTGCTATAGTAGATATGTGGGATGATCAGGGATTATTTCTAACCCTAGACTGGTCCAAGACAAGCTTTGAAATTGTGCCTTGATAGCAGCCCATTTGGTTTAAACCATAGTCTACAGATCCCAAATTCCTGAATGCTTTTATTGAATGCCGCCCTCCTCCTTCCCACCCTATAGCCTCTTGTTTTCTCTGGACCCTGCTGCTCTCACCCATGGGAGTGCCAATCCCATAGCCCTTGGAATCAATCAGTCCCCCAATCTGGGTTAGGTTGCAGTTTCGTTGGGTGATGTACTCAATGGTGGTGGATTCCATCAGCAGGGCATAATCAGAAGTCAGGGCACGCTGGATCCCTTCTTCGTTGTTCTTCACAAGAGCTGAGGGTTTGCTGCTCATGAAGGCCCACATTTTTTCAAAAGTAGAGATCTTGGACTTCTGAAAGGGCAGATCAATGGAAAACAAAAGAACAAGAAGGGAGGTTTTTTTAAGCCAAGGCAAGAGGGATAAGGTAGACTTCACTCAAAAGCCATTGTGGGCCAGCTCCTGCCCAGCCCTTGCCTTCATCTCAAATGTCATACAGCAGGAGATTTGGACTCAAAATGGGCCAGCAGTCAGAAGGGGGTCAAGCAAAAACACTCTTCCTTTACATTACACAGAAGAATTCTGCATGAGCTAGATTACTCCAGCTCTTCCATAATGCACATGGCTCTTTGGTGCCTCTACTGTTTCTGGTGATGGATGGCGTTCCATGAAAATCATGAATGAGAAGACTTTGAGCAGGTGGAATCACAGAAAACTCATCCAAAATTCAAAGAGCTTTTGCCAGGACTGTTCATGGCAGGCAAGTAACACATAACCTGATGGCCGGTTCCTTGGTTAGACTGGCAACCTGTAACTAAGGCAGACAAGCTCTGATTAGCAGGTAGCCACCATGACTCTTTCAAGTTTGCAAGTGCTGGAGGAGAAGAACAGAACTACAGAGTAGAAGAGTTGGAAGGGAACTTAGGGTCCTCTAGTGCATCACCCTCTCAAAGAAGTGACCTCTATAACAATCCGGACAAATGGCTCTCCAATCTCTTCTTAAAAACCTGATGGGGCACCCACAACTTCTGCAGGCAAGCCGTTCCACTGGTTGATTGTCACTGATGTAAAGAAAGAGGATCATTAAGATTAGAAAGTGGTACAGACATAAGAATGTTTCTTTTTAAAAAGTAAAGCAGGATAGATAATACATCTCTCAACTAGGAGAGATCCCAGGTGGTTATCATCCTTGGTCTTGGATGGGACTGAACTATCCCAGGCAGACTTGATGTGTAACTTGGGGGTCCCCGACTCACAGCTCCTGCTCGAAGAGCAGGTGACAGCCATGGCCAGGAGGCCCTTTGCCTAATTCTGTGTTGCACATCAATTGCACCCTTCCCTGGACAGGGAGTCTCTACACTCAGTCACTTGTGCCCTGGTCATCTCCCAATTGCTCAGTGAAGTGCACTGGGTACCAGTTTGCTTCTGGGTCCAATTCAAGGTGTTGGCCATCACCTATAAAGCTCCACAAGGCATAGGACCGGGTTATCTACAGATCCAGCTTCACCCAATCTCATCAGCCTGTCTCACTTGATCAGGCAGGGAAGGTATGCTGTAGACTCCATCAGTCAAATGATTTTGACTGGCACAGTCTAGGAAGGCAGCTTTCTCAGTCGCTGCCCCTGCTTTATTGAACATCCAACCCCCAGAAGGGAGGAAAGCCCCCAATTGACTTTCCACAAAGGGATCAGAACTTGGCTCCTTGGCCTTGTGGTGGTGGGAGGGGGGGCACAGAGGAAAACCCAACTGTGTGGCTGGGTAGTTCCTTGAGAGCCCCCCCAGACTATAATAATCCAATGTTAAATGGCCATCTTAGGACTTTTTTTCCTTCTTTTGATGTTTAATTGTCATTATCCTATCATTTTAAATTTTAACCCTAAATTAATTTTTAATTTTAATGCTAATTTTTCTACATTGTTTTGCTTATTGGTTATATTATATTGTACATGGCTTGAAAGGATGTTTAGAAATATGAAATAAAACAATAACATGAAATAAAATAAATAAATACATAAATAAAAATAAATAAATAAATAAAACAAATAAATAAATAAAGCTATCCATTTCAGTTGTTTCTAAAACAAAAGCAAATAAAGAAGTATTTGGCTGTGCTTATACGTAATCCTAGACCAGCCTGCTGTCTGAAGAATTCAGGGAGTTGAAGTAAACAAGTCTTAAAGTTGCCAAGTTTGGAGACTCCTGCCCTAGACAATAGTGTTTAAATCATGACACAGTGGCTGGGTTGGAAGTGACATCAAAAGTAATCTAGCCCATCCCCATGCTGAGGCAGTAACCCAGTCTACCTATCTAGCCTCTGCTAACATTAACTTAAGAAAAAGTCCATCTCCTTGGAGGAAGCCAACACCACTTCCAGGAGTTCACCCTGCCTGGCCGTCCTGCCTTGAACCCCATTGCATTATAACAGGGAACCAGTTTGATTCATCATTCATGGATCAGCCTTTCCAATATTCCAAAATGTTAGCTCTGATTTATCTCTAAGACAATCTAAGGTGTACTAAGGCCCATCAACCTTTTCTCAGGAGGTTTCATCTTCAGGCCCACACCTTTTTCTGCTTCTTAGTCTCATTCTGAACTTGCAGATGCTCCATAAATCCAAGCTGATGGAGCAACCAGCTAGACTTAGCAGAAAACAAAGTAGCTCCTCTGATCTTCTCACTGCCAAGTTCAGAAGGAGAAGCAAATTGTATCTCATAGGAAACAGGGCTTCAATACTACCATTTTCAACTTAAGCTCTTTTTTGTTTGTTTGATTTGCACCCTACCCAGGGGTGAAATCCAGCAGGTTCTGACAGGTTCTGGAGAACCGGTAGCGGAAATTTTGAGTAGTTCGGAGAACCGGCAAACACCACCTCTGGCTGGCCCCAGAGTGGGGAGGGAATGGGGATTTTGCAGTATCCTTCCCCTGCCACGCCCACCAAGCCACGCCCACAGAACCGGTAGGGAAAAATTTTGAATTTCACCCCTGACCCTACCACAATTACACAGACCCTTGGTATCTGTCGCTAGCCCATTGCCTTTGATTTCCAGCAAATTTTGAGGGCACCTACAAAAATAAACTTATATTTTCCATGCCAAGCTAGCCTTTTTGTGTATTGGTGTGTGTGTGTATACATGGAGAACCACATGTGTCATAAAAGCACTACATTTTCACTCATTGCCAGAAAAATTACCAGAATCTATGAGAAGGTAATATACAATTAGCACAGAAGTGTATGTACACTCGCTCCAGCCTTACCTTGCATCTGAGGAGCTTATATTATTAGCAATTAGAAGCCGACATCAATACAATAGGTGGTTAACAGTATCAGCTTTTGAAGTTAATCGGGTATCTGGCATATATTGATTGAACTGCCACACAGCATTTTGAAAATAGCCAAACAAAAGATTTATCGAGACACCCCCACATGTGTTACAACATGACTAGGTGCTGTAATGCTTCTCCACCCTCAAGCAAATGAAAAGCACTTTAAATTAGTTCTTTTGCTCAGATTGATAGCGTCTTGCAATTGCAGCCATTTAAGCTGCTGATTTGGGATCCATTTTCCTTTTGGCAACAAGGAAAACCCTTTGTGCAGCTTGTCATGTACCTCTGTGGTAAGCACAAGATTCTGGGTTGTTTCACATACACAATTTAACAGAATAACAGAAGGGGCCTTGAAGGTTTTCCAGTCCAACCCCCTGCACAAGCAGGAGACCCTAGACCATTCCAGATAAATGATTGTCCAATCTCTTCTTAAAAAATTCCAGTGATGGAGCACTCACAACTTCTGGAGGCAAGCTGTTCCACTGGTTATGAGAATCTCCATAGACACTGGTTAATTGTCAGGAAATTTCTCCTTAGTTCTAGGTTGCTTCTCTCCTTGATTAGTTTCCCTCCATTGTTTCTTGTCCTGCCTTCTGGTTCTTTGGAAAATAGGTTGACCCCCTCTTCTTTGTAGCAGCCCCTCAAATACTGGAAGACTGCTATCCCTTCACCCCGGGTCCTCCTTTTCACTAGACTAGATGTACCCAATTCCTGCAATCCTTCATCATATGTTTTAGCCTCCAGCCTCCTAATCATCTTAATTGCTCTTCTTTGCACCCTTTTCAGAGACTCCACATCTTTTTTACATCGTGGTGACCAAAATTGGATACAGAATTCCAAGTGTGGTCTTACCAAGGCCTTATAAAGCGGTACTTTGTGTGATCTTGATTCTATCCCTCTGTTAATGCAGCCTAGGATTGTGTTGGTTTTTTGGTGGCTGCCGCATACGACTGGCTCATATAGCACTCCCAGCCACTGCACTGACAATGAAAAGCTTCTGATATCACGATGGCCACAGGACTCTCTACAACAGGGGTGTCAAACTCGATTTCATTGAGGGCCGGATTAGCATTGTTGTTGTCCTCTGGGGACTGGGGGGGGGGGAGAGGGGGGGCGTGGGGGGGGTGGGTGGAGCCAAATGGGCGTGGCCGGGGCCAGCTTGACTTCGCTCGTGCCTGTGGCGGCCAGGTGGGATTGGGGAAGGAATCCAGTGGTCTCCAGTGGGTGGGGCGGGGGTGGGAGGATCGTCCCGCGGGATGAGGTGAGGTGAGGCAGGGGGCAGGACAGCTACAGCCGGTGTGCCTTCAGCTGCTTTCAGTGCCGCTCGGTTTCCCACCCCTCCCCCACCAGGCTGGTCTGGTCTGGTGGGGGGGATTGCCTTCTGCCTTCTCCGCCATGCCATGAACAGGGATTGACCATCCCCCAAGCCCCACTGCTGTCAAAGTAAATCCCGGGTGCTGTGCTGCAATGGACAGATGAAAAGTGCAGCTTTTGTCTGAAGGAGGAGGAGGAGTGGGGAGAAGAAAGAGGGAAATTGGGCAGTGGGTTGCTCCCGGTTCGGCCTGGTTCGACAAACCAGTAGCGGCGGCAGCGGGAGGAGAGAGAGAGAGAGAGAGAGGGAGGGAGAGGAAGAGAGGGAGAGGGAGGGGAATGGAATTCAGCAAGGTTTCTCTTCCGTACCCCTATTTGCAGAGAGGGAGAGGGAGAGGGAGAGGGAGAGAGGGGGGGGGTGCTGGTGGGAAAAGGCCCTCCAACCATACAAGTTTGCAGTTTGCAACAAGAAACCAAAAACATGCCAAAAGAATCTATAGCGAGGTTGTTTGAGCCAGCATTTGAAACAAACCGTTATTAATTATGGTTTATTAACATAATTGCCCTTGTAGTCCAGATTGGTTGTCTTTTGGAAATGCTTGCTCCTCCAACCTCTGGTGGGTAGATGGGGTGAAAGGGATGAGCAGAATTGCTGCAAGGGAGAGAGAGCTGGCCTGGCTTGTCTCCCTGTCAAAGGAGCTGCCTCATCTACCAACTTAATGGGCACAGAGCTTTGAAACTGGGATCATCCTTTGCCAGGCACACAGCCCACCATCCCCACCTCTGAGTTCATTTAAACCCTCAAATTTGTGGCTTGGAGAAGCACAATAGCCCGATGGTTAAAGATGCTGAGCTTGTCAGCTGGAAAACCGACAATCCGGGTTCAAGACCCAAGCACTATGTGATGGGAGTGAGCTTTCATTCCTTGCCCCACCTAGCAGTTTGAAAACATGCAAATGTGAGTAGATAAATAGGTACCACTTTGGTGGGAAGGTAACAACGTTCTGTTTGCCTTTGGCTACATAGCTATACTGGCCACATGGCAACGGAAATTGTCTTTGGACAAGGCTGGCTCCTTCAGCCAAGAAATGGAGATGAGCACGCACACACACACACACACACACACACACACACACACACACACACACACACACACACAGAGTCAGAATTGACTGGACAGGGGAAACCTTTATCTTTACCTGTATTTACAACTCAAAGCTGCTCTTGACTCTCTCCCCTGACTCTGTGTCTCCACCTTCAGTTGCTTTGTTCCTGCCCAGAAAGGGAGGCCAAGGGCAGCTTGGCTGGCAGAAGGCCCAGGGGGGCTTCCTTGGAAGTGGAGAGCGGGTCCAGGTGCAATCGCATAAGGAACTAAGGCCCAGTAGCTTTTCTTTTGGCTGCATCAGAGCAACCACTCAGCACAGGTAGTCCTTGACTTACGAGCACAATTGAGCCCAAAATTTATCTTGCTAAGCGAAACAGTTGTTAAGTAAATTTTGTCCCATCCTACGACCTTTCTTGCCACGCTTGTTAAGTGAATCACTACAATTGTTAAGTTAGTAACATGGTTGTTAAGAGAATCTGGCTTCCCCATTGACTTTGCTTGTCAGAAGGTCACAAAAGTGATCACGTGACCCCAGGACACTGCAACCGACATAAATATGAACACTTGCCAAGCATTTGAATTTGGATCATGTGACCAGGGGGATGCTGCAACAGTCATAAGTGTGAAAGACGGTCCTAAGTTACTTTTTACAGTGCCGCTGTAACTTCAAATGGTCACTAAACGATCTGTTGTAAATCGAGGACTACCTGTAATTGCAGAAGCATCCATGGCCCTCCAGCCATGCTCCTGCTGTTCTAGCAGTCCAGAGCTTGTTTCCGGATCGAGTCTGCAGGGCTCCCGGCTTGAGCAGTCATTCCATCCTGCCAGCAGCCAAGTGATTGCAGGTGGAGATCCGACAGAGGGCGGCTGGCACGGCATCCCACAGTTCTCTGAGCGGGGAAGTCCCCTCATCAGGGAGTCCCTGCCCCAGCAACCCACCTTTCAGCAAGGGCTTTGGGGGGCCTGACAGGCCTTGCTTACATTTCTTGACTGAGACTCCTCCTGCCCTCCCGTTTCATTCCATCAGGCCCTTGCGCGATGCTCAGGCCCAACTACACACTTAATCGAGAGCAACATTAGCAACATTCACATATTGCAAAGTAGGGAAGTCACTTTACAAAATGATTCCTAGCCCATCAATCCTGGCCAGGAAAACTAGATACCATCAAGTTAGGCAACTCCCATTGTGACGCTCCTGCTCCGTTCCCCCTTGAGGAGTCATTATTGGAGATCACAGATCAGGAGTTTGGAAATGCTCCTGGGCTGTGCCAGGGTCCTCTTTGGCATTCACAGCCACCAAACCCCTTGATACCAAGTTCCAGAGCCCCTGCCGTCCCTTGGGCCCCAGCTGCATGTTTTATCCCAGGCCCAAATGTATTTCGCAGACAAGGACCTGCAGATTTGATTAGCAACTGAAGTCCCACCATGATGCCTCCTCAAATGGCAGCCCCCAACCTCTCCCTTTCAGCAAGAACAAGGATGCCCAGCCCTGGTGAGCTTCTCAACCACAGACACCCTCTTCCCCAGCTGCCTTGGGACCCTTGCCTATTGCCGGGCTCCCCTGCCTGCTTCCCTGGGCAAATCGCTCTCTGCTTACACTGACAGGGCCCTTGGAAAGCTGAGGGAGGCTGAAAGGGGAGGCAGTGGGCCGCCCTTTGGGATGGGCAGACAGGAGAGGGCCAAGAGAGGAAGCAGCCATCCCACTGGCAGGTCTGCAGGGACACAGGGGCTCTGTTCGCTCATTTGGCTGTGACAGATGCTCCGGGGCCACTATGGAGGAGAGTCACAAAGGTTGAAAGCTCACCTTGAAGAAGATCATGGTGGCTCCGTCCTTGACTGCTCCATATTCGATTTTGGTCTGCTTGGCCAAATCATCTGCGGAGCCAATGGGGGACTCCATCCTCTCCACCGTCAAGAAGGCAGCTAAGTTTGCCGTGTAGGAAGAGATGATTATGAGGGTGAAAAACCACCAAATTCCCCCGATGATCCGAGTGGACAGAGCTTTGGGCATCAGCTCAGAGCCTGGGAAAGAAAGGAAAAAGAGAGGGAAACAGTCACAGGCTGGACAGCCCCCCCACCCCCCAGGCCCACTTCTCAGTCATGAGTTGCACCCCGATTACACCAGGTCAACCTGAGCGACGCCTAAGAAAACCATCCTGCTGTTTCCGTTCTTTCCTTCTGCTGCTGGCAGAAATTCCCAGCCCATCCCTGCTGACCTTGGGCACAGCCAGTAATTTATGGGGAGCTGCAAATCAGAGTAATTAACTAAGCAGCTTTTATGTGATTTGAATAGCAAGCCATTTGTGAACTTTTATGTCTCTTTTGTTCAATCATTTAAAATAAAAAGAAACTTCTTTTATGTGGATTGTTTTTCAAAAGGGCTCACTCCGAGGACATTTTTCAAATATACAGGCTTTAAAAAAAATAAAATAAAATAAAAATCCAAACCTCTGGGCAAGAAATGATTAGGGCTGTAAATAGCAGCCAAGGCTAGCAAACACCATTTAAATGTGTTACAGGCCTACAGTGACTTTGTCCAAAGAGAGAAGGACATCCATGGGTGGTTTTCTCTTCTGCTCCTGATTCCAGGTGGAACCAGGTTTAAAAGGGGAGCCAGTGGAGGAAACGCGTCCCCCAGAAGGCTGAAAATTAAGAGATGAAAAAATGCATGTCTTCAAAGCGTTGAAACCATATCCCCATTGTGCTTCAGTGCTGAAAAGTGACAGCAGTTGTGAGGGGAAGAGTACTCAAGATAGGACGTCTGAAAACTTGGGGGACCTGGCGCCTTGCTGCTACCTAGTCTGCTCCATCCAAGGAGCCTCTTTCTGTGCTGGCTGGCCAGATTCCTGGTGAATCTCCTCAAGCCTACAATTCACAGACATGGAAAGACCTCCTGAGCCCATCATGCTCAACCTCCTGCTTGGTGCAAGAATCCAAATGGAAGCATCCCAGATAGAAAAGGAGCATGATGCCACCCTGGGTCAAAAGTTCCTCTGTCCAGTTATCCTTAATGTTAGGGAGTTTCTCTAAGATCAGAAAATGTGATACAAGGGGAATTAATCAAATACATGCGCTGTAGCCATATCAATATAATTTTAAGTGAGGAAGGAAGGAAGGAAGGAAGGAAGGAAGGAAGGAAGGAAGGAAGGAAGGAAGGAAGGAAGGAAGGAAGGAAGGAAGGAAGGAAGGAAGGATAGTTGGACATTGTTTCTCTCTTTTCAAAATTGGACAAGGTAACCATTTTCTTTGCTCCTAAAAGGTAGGCATAATTAAACCCTACCACGAATTACAGCACTGAATCTCCTGCCTTCTTGGAGTTTAAGTTGATCCCAGCAAACCTATCACAGCCTCCATTTCTAGAATAGAATAGAATAGAATCTAAACCTTTTAAGACTTATCTTTGGTTGCCTCTTGTAACATGCTGTTATACAGAATAACAGCTGGAAGGGACCTTGGAGGTCTTCTAGTCCAATTCCCTGTTCAGGCAGGAAACCCTATATCATTTTAGACAAATGGTTGTCATTCCAGTGAGTAATTGTCCTGTCAGGAAATTTCTTCCGAGTTCTAGATTGGTTCTCTCCTTGATCAGTTTCCACCCATTGCTTCTTGTCCTTCCACCTACAGGTCTGAGGGATGTGAGATCTGGCTTTTGTTCTCTTCAGGAAAGAGTCCTTGAGGCCATCAGTTTCAAACCCCCCCCTCCCCCCTTGCTGGCCACTGGATAACTTCCTGCCTGATGCAGAGTTTTTGAAAACTCAAACACTTGCGTTCTTTCTGTGCCATTTTCCAGTATGGCTATGACTCTCAGAACAGATCTGTGACTACACAGAGCATGGCAAATTAGAGACTCGGATTAATATTCAGAAAGAAAGGAAGTACATTTCTTAAAAAATTATGAAGGGGCAGCTTCCTATGGAACCTCAGGTTCTGATTAGTGGCATTCAACGAGAACATGATGACAGCCTCCCTCTTTTTGTGTATGTGTCAATGTCACCCCTGCATCAGGGGTGAAATGTGAAATTTTTCCCTACCGGTTCTGTGGGCGTGGCTTATTTTGTGGGCGTGGCTTGGAGGTCAGGTGGGCGTGGCTTCAGGTGGGCGTGGTCATGTGACTGGGTGGGTGCGGCCAATTTAGCAGTCCATTTTGCCAGGGAGCAGGGGGTTGGACTAGATGACCTCTGAGGTCCCTTCTGGCCTTTTGTGTTCTGTTGCAAAGCAT
>QLTV01002434.1:648014-662336 GCA_003457575.1 Thermophis baileyi
CAGCAAGTCACAGTCAAATAAGCTTCAATTATTTTGTAATAATTACACTAACTTTAATAATTTTGTTACAATTAAAACAACCTTTAAAGATTTTGTTATGATTAAATAAGCATTTATGATTTTGTTATAATTAAATAAGCATTTATAATTTTGTTATATTAAATAAGTATATTTCATATTAATAAAATGGAAGTTCTCTGATCATTATTTTACAAATGTATTTATCTTTTCAAAAAAATTCATATTAGTGGTCCGGGACTTAAAATTATGAATTTGGTGGTCCCTGAGGTCCAAAAGGTTGGGGACCCCTGTTCTAGCCCAACCCCCTGCTAGGAGACCCTATGCCATTTCAGATAGGTTGTGGTCCAGTCTTTTCTTAAAAACCTTCAGTGATGAAGCACCCACAACTTCTGGAGGCAAGCTGTTCCACTGGTTAATTGTTCTCACTGTCAGGAAATTTATCCTTTGTTCTAGGTTGCTTCTCTCCTTGATTAGTTTCCATCCATTGTTTCTTGTCTTGCCACCTGGTGCTTTGGAAAATAGCTTAACCCCTTCCTCTCTGTGACAGCCCTTCAAATATTGGAAAACTGATATCATGTCTCCCCTGGTCCTTCTCTTCACTAGACTAGCCAAACCCAAATCTTGCAACCATTCTTCATATTTTTTGTCTCCAGGCCCTGAATCATCTTAATTGCTCTTCTTTGCACTTTTTCCAAAACCTCAACATCTTTTTTGTAATGGGGTGACCAAACCTGGATGCAATATTCCAGGTGTGATCTTACTAAGGCTTTATAAAGTGGTACTAATACTTCACATGATTTTGATTCTATGCCTGTTTATACAACCAAGGATTGTATTAGCTTGTTTGGTGGCTGCCACGCACGGCTGACTCATGTTTAAGTGATCGTCCACTAGGACACCAAGGTCCCTCTCACAGTTACTGTTTTTGAGCCAGATTTCACCTAATCTGTACTTGAATGAATGAATAAATTTTATTGATTAGCCCATTGGGTCATATCAAAACACATAACTCCACAAACAGATCATTACAAAAGTTGGTGAAACAATTTAAATGAAATTAGAATAATACATGATTTAAATAAAATTACAATCTAAAATAAGATCAAAATAAAATATAATCATTTAAGATAAAAATTAAGTACAATTAAAATTTATATTATAATGTCACCCCTACATCTACTCAAATCAGTCTTAAAACTACTATTAAAATTACATTTATTTAAATCAAATCAAATGATCTTCCCTACAATCTACCACATTCTGCTGCACCAACTTTGTCCTTTTTTCCATCAATTTTACCGCGAATTTAGCAATCCAGTTCACCAGCCGCAAATTAGAACCTAACAGACAATATTGCAAAAAGTGCTCTTTTTATGTAGGGATGTTGATATAAAAGATCCTGCCCAACTGGCAATCCCTCAAATCTGAATATAAGGGACAATCAAACATTACATGGAACATTGTTTCAACTTCCCCCGTCCCACACAAACAGACTCTTTCTTTTACAGGGATACCCTTATATCTACCCCACAGCATATTTGTTTGGAGTTGAAGGTTTAACATGCCTCTTTTTTCATGAATTCCCACTGGGAATTTTTTGGCAATTCAGGGGCAGGTCCAGAGGCTGCCTCCCGCACCTCTCTCTTGCAATTTTCTGTGTGTTTTTTTCTTTTTTCCATTACTATTAAAGAAAATAATAAATATTAACAAAAGAGTGATGGCATTCTGAATGAAGTGAGTTTAAAATATCTTTTTTAAAGAAAAGAATCCCAACTGGGAAACACTTTTGTTTAATTTATTATCAAATTTAGTCTGCGTACTTTTACTGTTGTCACCTGTGCAATATCCATTTGGGCACTTATGTCCTTAAATCTCTGTGCAATCCAATTTCGGAACTGCCTATGATCGTACTGCTGCCAATTTAAGGGGGTACCAGAGCAAGATACTGCTTCAAAACTCTTGATAACCAGTTATTTTTATTACTTGAGATAATCTGCTCCACAAGAGCTAATTTTGGTAATCTCCCTTCCTCCATCTCGATTATTCTTAACCAATAATAAACGGTCTTCAACAAGGCCCTAGTGTCAATCACCTTCTGCCCTTACTACACATGCTAGGGTTCCAGGGGACACTGCCAAAATTCTCCTCAGAAACTTATTTTGAGGAGTTTCCAGCCCAGGCAGCTTATCCGACCCCCATATTTCTGCCCCATAGGTAATTACTGGTTCAATTTTCGCCTGGAAGACCTTTAGCACTGGGATCAATGAAGATGGAGTTTTCTCTAAAATAAGTTTGTTTAATTGCGCCATCCGAGCCATGGCCTTCCGAGCTCCGGCCTTTACCTGCTTATTCCACTTGCCATTTGACTGAAATACTAGCCCTAAATAGGTAAATGACTGAACTTGTTCTATTCTTCTTTCATTTAATACCCATCTCCTCATATTTTGTTGCCTACTAAATATTATTACCTTTGATTTCTCTGCATTAATTGTTAAGCGATTTTTTTTGCAATATGCCTCCAACCTCCCAAATGACCTTCGTAGCCCCACCTGTGAGGCCGACAACACAATTATATCTTCAGCATATAATAAGCAATTTACCTGTTCTTGTTCCTATACTAGGCCCATGGAATGACTTATCTTCCAAACATTTTGGAAGGTCAGTTAAATATAAAGTGAAGAGTGTTGGGGCTAAGATACAACCTTGTCTAACGCCCTTCTTTATTGGGATTGCATTTGTTACCAATCCTGACCTATTCACTCGAACTCTTACCTGGGTTTCCGTGTATAACAATCTAATCAAATATAACAATTTCTTTTCAATTCCCATGGCTTCTAATTTATCCCATAAAATTTGTCTATCAATTGAGTCAAAGGCTGCCTTCAAATCTATGAATGCCACATACAGTGTTTTTTTCCAAAACTTAAACTTTGTTATTAGATGGTCCAACACAAAGCAATTATCCATAGTAGATCTTCCGCTCCTGAAGCCTGACTGTTCTTCAACTAAAATGTTATTTCTCATTATCCAGTCCTCTAATTTATGAAGCAAATGCTTAGCATACATTTTTGCTGAAATATCGATTAAACTAATTAATCGAAAATTATCTGGGTTATCTCTAGAGCCTTTTTTATGTAAGGGAATAATTATTGATGAACGCCAACTGGCAGGAATTTGACCTGTTCTATTAATAAAAGTATAAAGACCCGCCAGGACAGGCGCCCACCAGGCTATGTTATCTTTGAATAACGATGCCGGGAGCGCATCCTGTCCTGGAGCTTTATTTATCTTCAGAGAGGAAATTAAACACCTCACCTCCGTGATTTGCACAGTTACTGTTTTTGAGCCAGATTTCACCTAATCTGTACTTGTACCTTTGGTTTTTCTTGCCTAAGTGTAAAACCTTGCTTTTCTCCACATTAAATTTCATGTAAGGACCAGCAGTGGGTTGCTCCCGGTTCAGCCCGGTTCTCAGAGCCGGTAGCGGTGGTGGCGGGAAGCTCCGCCCACCCACCCAGGACGCTTCTGCGCATGCGCAGGAGCGTGCGCGCGAACCGGTGGTAAAGGGTTTTAGAACCCACTACTGGTAAGGACCCATTGTTCAAGTCTGCGAAGATCTTTTTGGTTCCTGAGCTTGTCTTCTGGGATGTTGCCTATTCCTGCCAGCTTAGTGTCATCTGCAAATTTGATGAGTTCCCCTTCTATTCCCTCATCTAAGTCATTTATGAAGATATTGAAGAGTACTGGGCCTAAGATGGAGCCTTGTGGTATCCCACTGCTTACTTCCCTCCATGTGGATGTAGTACCATTAAGGACTACTCAATGAGTATGATATGTCAGCCACAGCAATCTATCCCACATTTTTCTAGTTTACTAAGCAATAGGTTGTGGTCTGCCTTGTCAAATGCTGTGATGACCCAGGGCATGGCACAGAGATAACACAAACAGCTGGCAGTTCAAACCACCCCTTTATTGCTTCAAATCTCCCCAAACACTCCCAGTTTCTGGCAAGTCCCAGAGCAGAGTGATAACAAACGCTCACACAAACCTCAAGCAGCCTCTGGCTGCAATTAGTGTAGCCCAGCGCTGTCTGCACCAAGGCTGCACGGCAATACATCCAAATGTACCGTATTTTTCGGATTATAAGATGCACCAAGATTTTGAAGAGGTAAGTAAGAAAAAAAAGTTTTTGTCCTCCCCGGCCCCCAGGAGCACTCTGCAGGCCTCCCAAACCCTCTACGTGCTCCATTTTTCACAAAAACGGGCCCATTTTTCACCCGTTTTTGCAAAAAATGGGGTGCGCAGAGGGTTTGGGAGGTCTGAAGAGTGCTTCTAGGGGCTGGGGGAAGGCAAAAATGCCGTTTTTGTGAAAAATGGCCCGTTTTTCGCCTGTTTTTGCAAAAACGGGGGCGTTTTCCTCCCCGGCCCCCAGGAGCACTCTGCAGGCCTCCCAAACCCTCTGCGCACCCTGTTTTTTTTGCAAAAATTGCCATTTTTCACCCATTTTTGCAAAAAACGGGGCACACAGAGGGTTTGGGAGACCTGCAGAGTGCTCCTGGGGGCTGGGGGAAGGCAAAAACGCCCCAATTTTTGCGAAAAATGGCCCGTTTTTCACAAAAACGGGGACATTTTTGCCTTCCCCCGGCCCCCAGGAGCACTCTGCAGGACTCCCAAATTCTCTGCACACCCCATTTTTGCGAAAAACGGGCCCATTTTTTGCAAAAATGGGAGCGGGGGCGGGGCTTCGGGAGGCCAAAAATTGCTGTATTCGGTGTATAAGATGCACCAACATTTCCACCCTGCTTTAGGGGGAGAAAAGGTGCGCCTTATACTCCAAAAAATATGGTATTTGGCAAATCAAGTAGTTCAGGGAGCAAAAGATCCAGGTAATTAGTCCAGGATGCCAAAAGGAATGCAAGGACTCTTGGCAAGTTCAAATGTTGGCACGCAACACTTCAGGAACTCAGTGTTTGTTCCTGACAAATGCCCCTCCCCACGGTATCTCATTCCCCAGGTGTTCCTGATGAAGCTGGCCAGGGCACTCTCCTCGCAAGTGGCCTGCTCCGTCTGCACTGATCCCGCCTTCTCTGCACTCTCCTAGCCCTTGCATCAGGAGGGGGGGGATCCTGCTTCAGGAAGCAAAAGATACAGATAATCAGACCAGAATGCCACACAGGAATGCAAGGATTCTTGGCAAATTCAAACGTCGGCACACAACACTCCAGGAACTCAGCGTTTGTTCCTGACAAATGCCCCTCCCCCCAGTGTCTCCTTAAGTCTCATTCCCCAGGTGTGCCTGGTGAGGATGGGAGGGGCACTCTCCTCCCAAGTAGCCTGCTCAGTCCGCGCTGATCACGCCTTCTCTGCACTCTCCGAGCCCTTGGATCAGGAGGGGGTGGTCCTTGCTCCTCATCTGAGCTCTGTCTCTCATGTTCATCCTGCCTCCATTCCTCCCTGCCTGCAGGCCTTACTAATTCCAAAAAGCCTTGCCTGAACTGACTCTGCCCTTCCCCAGTTTCCTCCAAGGCCAACAGAGCTGCCCTCTCAATCGCTGTCAGTTCTTGTTCCAGCTCATCTTCCCCTGCAGATTCAGACTCCAATGGGGGCGTGACAAATGCCTTGCTGAAGTCTAAGTATATTATATCCATAGCATTTCGCTAGTCTATTAATTTAGTCACTATATCTAAGAATGAAATAAGATTGGCTTGGCGTGATCTGTTTTTAACAAACCCAGGCTGGCTACTAGATATAACTGTTGGAAGAAATGTCCATCTGGGTTCAGTTCCAAGTGGGAAGAAAGACACTGGAAACATGGAGACTGCTTGGAAAGATGGTTTAATGGTGGACAGGACCACATAGTTTGAGGTCCTGGGCAAAAAAGAGCACATGGGTAAGAGAGGGAGAGAGATTTATACCCTCTCTTGGGCCCCACCTTGGAGCTTCCTATTCCTGTGTAAGAAATGTACTCTGATTGGTTGCCAGACTCCCATGGGGCCATGCAGGGTTAACTTTGTAGGTTTGTCTTGAGTCCCAGGCCTGGTTGAATCTTGTTGGGTGATGATGTAATGAAGGGGCTTTGGGCAATTCCTATTATGGCTTAATGGCTTTGTTCTGGTTTGGATCTTGAGTGAGGGCTAATCCTATCATGTCCTGAGGGCCATGTCTTTCGTGTTGTAGATAAGCTGGCCCAGCCTTTATCTTGTAGATAGGTTGGCACCAAAATATCTGCTGGGGGGGGGGAGCAGAGAGCTGAAGCTCTGAGTATGTCTTTAGAAACATGTTTCTCCTTTAGGGAAAATATAATGCCTTTTTAATATTTCCTAGAATATTTCATTTTCCTAGGAGAGGGGTGGGTGCTAACTTCCTCCATAACTATTTGTTTCTAGACGTTCACAGATCTGATTTTTATTATTTTTTCCAGTATCTTCACAGGTACTGATGTTAGGCTGATTGGTCTGCAGTTTCCTGAGTCTGTTTTCCCCCCCTTCTTTTTTGAAGATGGGAACCACATCAGCTCTTTTCCAATCCTCTGGTAGTTCCCCGGTGCTCCAGAATTTTTGCAAAATATAATACAATGGTTCTGAGATAACATCTATCAACTCCTTCAGAACTCTGGGATGTAATCCATCAGGTCCCAGTGATTTATTTTCATCAAGGTAAGACAGGTGTTCTCTTACCTTTTTATTGCTTATTTTAATTTTTATTTCTAGTCTGTCTTTTACAGTTTTGTTTTTGGTATATTGGGCTATAGTTTCTTTTTGCATGAAGACTAATGCCAAGAATGAGTTAAACAGCTCTGCTTTCTCTCTACTATCTGTTACTTCCTTGCCATCTTCTCTCTTTAGTGGATGGACTGTTTGCTTGACTTTTTTTCTTGTTATTTATATGTTGAAAGAAACTTTATTATTATCTTTGACTTTTGTTGCAAGTCTTTGTTCATTCTGAGTCTTTGCTTTCCTGACTTCAGATTCTGGTTATCAGCTGATATTCTGCCTTAGTTACGTGACCCTCTTTCCATTTTTTGTACTTATCCTTTTTGTCTTTCAGTTTATCAGAGAGATCTTTGTGCAACCACGCTGGTTTCTTCTTGGATTTCTTATTTTTTGTTTTCAGTGGTATTGTGTTGGACTGGGCTTTTATGATCATCTTTTTCAGTGTTTCCCTCACTTCTTGAGTTGTTTTCTGCTTTAGGATTTTTATCCATGGAATTTTTCTTAGGCTCTCTCCGAGTTTGTTAAAATCAGCTCTTTTAAAGTTTAAGTGACTGGTTGGGTTATGTTCTATTGCTTTTGTTTGCATTATATTGAATTGCATTATGACGTGGTCACTCTCACCCAAGGTTGCATAACTTCAACTCCCTCTATCACTTCTTCTCTATTAGTAGAATTAAGTCCAGCATAGCTTTTCCTCTAGTTCCCTCCTCTACCTTTTGGATGGCAAAGTTGTCAGGTAGGTTGGTTAGGAATTTGTTCTATCTCCCAGTTGCTGCATAGTTTGTCTCCCAGTTGATATTAGAGTAGTTAAATTCTCCCATTACTACTGTGGTATGTTTCCTACATACATTTGTTAGTTGTTTAGCAAAATGTTTATCTATTTCTTCTGCTTGGTTGGGTGGCCTGTAGTATAGCTCATTCTTCAATAATCTTATTAGGCCTCTCAAATAATAATGCTGGAAATGCTTGGTATGGAAAATGGCATAGACAGGAAATCAGCAGCTGCAGCAGTAATGTGGGCTTGCGTTTAAATTTCATGAGTTTTAAAATCCATGGATCCATCACTGGATGAGGGATAAAGACCAACACATATGGCAGCATGGGAGCGACAGGGGACTGCTGTGCTTCACTGCCAAGTATTCCAAAAGCCAACTTCACTTGCCTCCAGTTAGAGCAATTAAATGGTAAAATTGTCTGAGTATAGAGAAATACATAGCTACTAAAAGCCCACTGCCCCTCCCATGAATTGTGTTTTTGCAAGGGGACCCTGACTGAGAGGGATGATGGCCCAGATATTGCATTTCTTAAAATCTCCTTTCAGTGTTGGCAAAAGGCATCTCTAAAGCTTTCATCACCTCACACCCTTTGCAGTGACCACTTAGCCAATCCAGATCTGCCAGAGCAAACAAGGAGCTGGTCTGCTCCCCGCAGAGCTAATTTTGACAAGCACATTATACAAAATTAGGGTATTAGGCACTAAGCTCAGGTAATCACCTCCAAATGCTGTAATGGCCCCGGGGAGCCAGCACAGCGTCATCACCCTTCCCCCAGCCCTGAGGCTGATGGAGATAATCATCCCGAGTCTCTTCCCTCTAATCTCCACCTGGACAGACTCTGGCTAGACTGACAGAGAAGCAGTCCTCAGCAGCTTTCCCACCTTTCAGTTAGTTCCCATTAACCCATCCCCAGGAAGCAGGAGGGGTGGGAAGCCATTTCCCCACCTGCTGTCAGCAAGAGAGAGGTGATCATACTGAGTACGTGACGCTTCTCTCTTTTTAGCAGATGCAGCAAAGGCAGCCAAGTTGCCCATCGCTAATTCTGTGTGGGGCTGCAGCCACAACAGTCTGTCTGGATGGTTTTCAACCTAAGACCATGTCCGTGGCTGCCTCTGGCAGCCGGCAGAAGTGTAGAATTCCCTTTCAATGAAAAGGGACCTTTGCTGGGTGGGGGGGAGGGAGGGAGTGAGGATCTCAACCTGGGAGGGGGCTTCTTCTTCTCCCAGCTCGGTGGGTCAGCATGGCCACTTCCTCACTTACAGCTGGGAATCAGGACCCTTCGGTTAGCTGAATCTATGTCCTTAGTGACATAGTAAGTAAAACCGACCTTCAGACACCATTGGGATCAAAGGAAAGCCAATTCAAGAAATCAGTCCAGGATGCAAATCCCTAAAGATACAGGGAGTCTGGCAAAACTCAAAGGCTTGACAACCCAAACTGATTCATCCTCCTTTCCAAGCTGGGAGCCAGGATTCGGGACTCCAAAAATTCAGAGGGTTCCAGGACTGAACTGCACTTACAGGTAGTTGAACCAAATCAGCCTCTTTGCATCTCAAACTACCAGCACTTTTACATTAGGGTAGAACTCTTTTATCAAAATCTATCTCTTGCTTTGTGTGTGTGTGTGTGTATTTGTGGGAGGGGAATATTGCAAGTTTCTGCATGTATGTGCTGAGTAGATTCACAAAAGCAGTTTCATGACACAGCCTATCTTTTTAATTCTCTGTTTTTTGGTCCTGATGATGATGATGATGATGATGATGATGGCAAAGGTTTATTTATTTATTTCTCAAACTGCCCATCTCCCTTACAGAGGGGCTCTGGGTGGTGTACAATTCAATCAATACAATAAAACATTAAAAGCAAATAACTTAAGATTATTATTTTTTAAATGTAAAACAACATTATAAAATTGCAAGAGATGGAGAGATCCAAGATGGGGAGATCAAAAGTTGTTAATACAGGCACGGGGGGGGGGGGGAGGGATCTCCTGAGGCCATCCAGCCCCATGCTGTGTGGGCCCCTGCGTCCCCCACACAAGGTTACAAAGCCAGGTTTTGACCCCTTTATAGCAGGTCAGAAGATTGGGGACTTTCCGCACCCCCAACTTGCCTCTGGGCAAGATGTTTCACCAAGCAGGGGCAGCAGCAGAAAAGGCTCTCTTCCTTGACCCCACCAGTCAGAAGTCACTGACAGATGGGTCTGTAGCCTTCCCTGGAATGGGACAACTCATCGTGGCCTACTTGCTGCAGGACAATTCAGCAATTCAATTTAATTATTTAAAATAATTAAAACTTTACTTTAATTTTTATCATTCACATTTCATTTTGTCCCTCCTTTGGCATCCTTTCTTTAATGATTCTATTCCACCCTTTCTTTGAGATTAGTGTAACTCTTTTTCCGTGGTGTCTTGGCTGTGGCCAGTTGTCCTGCGGCAAGTTGTCCTTAGACCAGGGGTGTCAAACTCAAGGCCCAGGGGTGCTTAGATCTGGCCCACAGGGCCGCCCTGGAAACAGCGAAAGACCGGCCCGCAGTGCCTCTGCCAGCCAAAATGGAGCTAGGGAGGGCTCCGTTTTTGGCCGCAATGGCCTCCTGCAGCCCTCTGCCAGCGAAAATGGAGGGTCCATTTTTGCTAGCAGAGGGCTGCAGGAGGCTGTTGTGGCCAAAAATAGGGCCCGGGGGTCCGTGCGCGGTCCCCCCGTGTTCTGTTTTTGCTGGCAGAGGGCTAGCAAAACAAACTAAAAACAAAACAAAAGGAGAAATGTTTTCCCTTTTGCATTTGAGCATCCAAAAAGGAACAGGAAAGGAGAAAGGGAAAGAGAAAAGACAAAGAAAAAGATGGGAAAGAAGGGAGGGAGGGAGGGAGGGAGGAAGGATATAATGAGAGGGAGGGAGGGTCTGAGGGAAGTCCTGCCTTAGCACATGGCCACCATAGGTGCCCCCGACACGAGTAACATCGAGCTGGCCATGCCCCCCTGAGGTCAAACACAACCCTGATGCAGCCCTCAATGAAATAGTTTGACACCCCTGTCCTAGACCCTGCCTTCCCTCCCTCAATGAGTGGCACAAGCTGATGTAATGGGGCAAAGCCAGTTCCATAGATAACCTGGCCCTATGCCATGTAGGGCTCTGTGACGTGCTGTTTTTCATTTCCTAGCAGCTCCTCATGTAACCTGTGTCAAGGTCACATCTAGGCCACCAGCATTGAAGTGAACCTGATCAGACTGAGGGTGGTGCTACTTGTTGGGAAAGAAGAGAGAAAGGCAGCTGTCACCCACTAAGTCTTGGGGAAGTTCTCATGCCGTGCCTCTTCCTAACAGCTGCAATGCCAGCCCCACATGTAAAAATGGTAGGCAATTTATTGGAGCCACTTAGTCCCAGGCCTAGATTGAACAAACAATTGGGGAGAGCCAAAATGCAGGTTGCATCCAAGCATGGTCAGGGAGTACATGCAAGGGAGAAGGGATCCTGCACCTTCACTAGCAGTGGTGTTGAAGAAGAAGTGCAGAAGTTACAGCCCCACCGATATTTGTATCAGGTCTTCCCATAAATCAGGGGTCTCCAAACCTGGCAACTTTAAGATTTGTGGACTTCAACTCTCAGAATTCTGCTGGCTGAGGGAGTTCCTCCATGCTGACTGGGAGTTGCTCGTGCTGGCTGAGGAATTCTGGGAGTTGAAGTTCACAAGTCTTAAAGTTGCCAGGTTTGGAGACACCTGCCATAAATGATTAAGTGCAGAGCAAGGATGCAGGGCAAATTATTTCAATGACAGACTCTAAGCAAAGCCATCAGCGGCTGAATTGATGGAAATGGATGAAACTACTAGACCAAATCCCTTGTCAGAACATGAACTGTGTTTGCTTCCTTAAAGATTGGGGGGGGGGGGACTTTATGAGATGGGGAGATAGTTTTGTGGCATAGAATTATTAGCCAGAGAGTGGGAGCTAGTGGTGCAGCCCTTCTCTTCTCTTCGCTTCTAACCATGTAAAACATGAGCGAAAACCCCTTCTAGTGAGGGAGAGAAAGGGAGCGGGAGTCTGATATGGTACAGAGGCCGATCCAGGGGCTCAGGGGAAAGCTCCCACTACATACCCAAGGCTTATTTTTGGCAAGTTCCTTACCTGGCAATCACAAAAAGCACACAGCTAACACCCAGGTAAGCAAGGAGGATGTACATCCAAATGTCAGGAGACAACGGGTTCAGGAAGGAGAAGACACTGGGGTTGGTTCCATTGGCCTTTCGGTAGAGAATGCTGATTCCAAGAGTCATGAAGGGCTTGGAGAAGTCGATCACTTTCTCCCGAACGTGGGTGATGGTGAGGGGAGCGACTGCCAGATCAGCTTTCTGCAAAGCAAATGAGCAAGAAGTGCAGGGAGAGAAAGCAGTGGTTAGAGACAAGCAGGAAAGACTTGGTGGAGCAAAAGAATATGATCTGGGTAAATGTCCCAAAGGTGCTTTTCCAAAAGGCAGCTGGCCTTTCTTGGCTTTTTCTTTGTAAAAGTTTCACTTAACTGAAGAAGCTTTTTGGATGAGAAATGAAACATTTTCAAAGAAAAAACAAGTCCAGTTGCCTTTTGGAAAAGCCCCTTTGGGACAACCATGATCTGGATGATTGAGAATCTCCACAGAGATCTGGGTAGATCTTAGAACTGCATCTCCTTTAGGTAAAGTAGCTCAGCTCCTAATGATGCCACATCTATGATGTTTTCTGGCAACCATATAGAAGTGCTTCCCCCCTCCTTCAGGAATGTTTTTAAACTCCACTGCAGCCTACAGCCCCAGGATTCTGTGGAGATCTCTTGTCCAAGGACTAACCAGTCCTGGCAGTGCTTAGTATCTGATCCTGACTAAGTTAGCCAGGCAGTGACACCTGTTGAGGTGCCCCTCTTTAGCTTCGGTTAAAATATCGAACTGTCTCAGTGAGCAGTTTCTTTAGGGAACAAGAGTCTCTCTTAACAACCATCACAAAGGAATTGGGGAGGGACTATTGTTTGAGGGGTAACATATTAAAGAATATCTGGAACTTTTCTTTATGTTCCTAAGAAGCAAACATGTGTAGATTATCCACTTTAGCCTTTACAGGTCGTCCTTGACTTATGACCACAATTGAACCCAAAATTTCTGTTGCTAAGTGAGACATTTATTAAGTGAATTTTGCCCCATTTTACAACCTTTCTTGCCACAATTGTTAAGTGAATCACTGCAATTGTTAAGTTAGCCACACGGTTGTTAAGTGAATCCGGCTTCCCCATTGACTTTGCTTTTCAGGGGGTTGCAAAAGGGGATCACGTGACCCCCTGGGACACTGCAACCATCATAAATGTGAGTCAGTTGCCAAGCATCTGAATTTTGATCATGTGACCATGGGAATGTTGCAACGGTTGCAAGTGTGAAAAAAGGTCATAAGTCACTTTTTTCAGTGCCGTTGTAACTTCCAACAGTCACCAAATGAACTGTTGTAAGTTGAGGACTACCTGTATTGGATCCAGTTTTTTTTTAAAGGCCAGTTTTTTTCTTTCATGAGAAGGCCCACTTTTTACCTTTATCCACAGATGCCCCACAATTTGTCATGCTAGAAATAGCAGGGCATGTTTGCCCGCTAGAGTGACATGGCCAAGCCTGCAGGGTTGAAGTCTGGCAGTTCCAACCCCCCCCCCCAAATATCCTCCATTCCATCAAAGCCTCTGGCTCTGAAGACCCTACCAGTAGTTCCTGCTGCTACCTGCTATCTTCTGGGAGGGGCACCTCACCTCAGATACTATTCCTAATTTGAGTGGATGAGAGAGATAGAGCTCCCTCAGCCTTGGTATAAAGAAAATAATGAAATAAACTCAATAGCATCATTTCCTGCTTCTGTCGTTTTAAACCTGAAATCAGCTCCCATCTCCTTTAGCAGACAGACTAATCTGGAAAGGTATAAATACAATCATACTTTATTTTTTAAAAAAGTTACAAACTTCTTTGTAATTAAGTAGTCAGATGTGGAGGATATAAAAATATAGAGCTGTTAAAAATGCAATTTTAAAAGAACCTCCAAAACAAAAATATTCAGGGAAATATAAACTTCTTGCAGTGCTCCAAAGTACAGGTTCCATACTGCATAAAATCCAGCAACTGGCCTTATAGAGAGATAAAACCAAAGTTGGTAAAGCTAAAATAGCAAACTATATTCTAAATAAAAAATATTTATGCATATTTCTAGATCATTTTTTAGAGATAAATAGATTTTTGTAGCATATTTCTTACCTTTGGATTTTTTTTCTTACATACTAGTATTTACAACCTTAAAACCAGAAGCTCAGAAGAACGGTATTGCTTCTTTCCATTTCCTTAGTCTGAGCATCCAAATTCTACACACTTTAAAAAAAAATCCTTGAGGAGAAGCTTCCTAACAGTGAGGACAATTAACCAGTGGTTAATTGTTAGGCAAATGCTTAATCTCTTGAGCCACAGGAGGCAAACGGCCCAGGTTCAAATCCCAGTAAAAAAGGGGTGTGCCTAGCTGATGAGAGCTAAATACCTTGAAATAGATCTATACTAGTCTCCCTTTATTTATGTAAAAAAATATAACATATAGAAACGGACTGTGTTTTGTAATTGACTGTCTGGATGTCCCCTGGAGGGGCCGAAAGGCAAAAAGGAAGCAGTATGCTTTCTCCCATATTTGGGTATACCAGGTGACTTAACAGAGAGAAAAAAATATATATATCCTTGTCCCTGGAACAAGCAGATAGGGAGAAGAATCATGTAGCTCAGAGGTTTAATCACTTGCCTTGATAAGCAAGGGGCCCGGGTTCTAATCCCATAAGGG
>QLTV01002434.1:668814-681529 GCA_003457575.1 Thermophis baileyi
CGCAGGCCCAGTAGGACTTCACGGCGGCCCGCCTATTTGCGCGACTACGTCACCCACACTAATACCGGAGTGGACAATTGCTGAACTAAGAGGGGAGGGGTGTTGTGTTCCGACTTAACAAGCAGGTATTTGCATACCCGCCGCTGATTGGGTTAAATCAGTGGCGGGGAGTTTGAAGCGTTGTCACTGGCCAAGCTGGCTGCGGGGAGCTCCATAAAGGCGGCTTCCCTGCCGCCAGCCGCCAGTCTGCTGTAGTTAGTGCTAGCCGTTATTAAAGTGCTGAACGGGTCTTTTCGTCTTGGCTGTTATTCCCGCGCCTATCTAACAAATAACATGGAGAAGATTATGGATCTTGGTACTATCAAATATCTCTTCCAACTTTACTTCTCTTGATCTTTGCAAAGAAGAAAAATCATAACCTAAAGAGAAATTGTACTGATTTTTCCATGTAGTTAATATGCTGGATTGTGGTATCTTGGATCTATTTTAGCTGTATAAACTGATACTCTGATCCCTTTTACTGGCAGGTAAGGGTCCCCAGGATTGTCTTGATGGTGAGGGACACTTGGTGCTCTCTAAGCTTGGTGGTTTTCTTGCAGATGTTTCATTACCCAAACTATTACCTCATCATCATCTTGGAATGAAAAGTCTGCAAGAAAACAACTAAGTTCAGAGAACACCAAGGAGCCACAAATATCCCCCTTTATTGGTGTCTTGGTGGTACCCACTGGATGTCCCATCAGGAGCTTTCAAACTACAGAATAATCATCCATAAAGCAGCTGAGAAGGAAGGGGGCACTTTCCAATGGAGAAGGTTGGGTTAAGGGTGGAAAGGACACACCTCAACCCTCTGTCAGCAAAGACTTCCTTGGCTCCACAATTAATGCATTTGTACAACAGACACTGAACAAATTAAGCAAGACATCTAAACCCACAGATGACAATAGTCCCCAAAGCCAGGACAGAGCTAGACAGATTTACTTTAGTTAATTCATAAACTAATTGTCTGTGTCACTGGAAAACAAGATAAATAATGCATATTTCATTGATTTTACTGAAGACAGCAGGGTGTGGTGAAAGGAATGAGCAGCTGTTAGTTCCAGCAGGTTGAAGCTGGTGATTGGCAAAAGGTGGACTAATTCCATCAGAATTCCCTTCCAGGGGGAAGCACGGTGTGAGCTATTCAACCATACCAATAATGCAGGTATCCCTGAAAAAGAGCTACCATCTGGATTATAGCACCTCCCAAAGTGCTATGATAGTAATTTTAAGGTAAGATGATGCACACAATCACTTAATCGCCATGTTTCACTTAAGTCTTCTATTTTAGGAGATTTCAGCCCTATAGACCTGATAGAGACCCAGTTTGGTATAGCGGCTAAGGCATCAGGCTAGAAACTGGGAGACCATGAATTCTAGTCCCACCAGCTGGGTGATCTTGGGCCAATCCCTTTCTCTCAGCCCCAAAAGGAGGAGGCAAGGGCAAACCACTTCCAAAATCTTGTCAAGAAAACTGCAAGGACTAGTCTAGGCAGTCCCAGAGTCAAGACTGATTTGAAGGCACCAAAAATGAGTAAATGAATGAATGAGCTGCTAGCCCTATGCTCTCTTCAAAGATCTGAGTGGGAGGCATACAAATAGCAGAGCAGAACAGGGACAAACCTTCCTCCTCAAATGTGTTGAAAGGGGGATTAATGAGCAAGGAACAAATCCTGCACATCATTTTTCAGTTACCTCACTGAATTTCTTTTAGGTTTGAGCAGCCTCATAATCCCTTGTAGCTACAAAGAATCTGGCAGCATGTAAGGAGCAAGGTGAAGTGGAGCAGAGCTTCTGTTCTCTTGCCTGGAGGGGTTTTATTTTCAGGCACACTTTTAGGTAACACAAAGGGTTTAAGTTTCTGAGAAGATGAGAATCACAGCAAGGCACAGTGGTTAGCCTGAAGCTTTGTTATCATCATGGCAAATTTCCCACCCCAAACTGCTCCAATATTTGTGTAGAAAAGTATTCTGGTACTAACCATAACATTATGGGAAGTTGGTGGTGGAACAGATTGGATTAAAAATGGAAAAAAATACCAAAAGGGCCCCTAAAATTCTTTAGTTTCTTCATAAAAGAAAAAAAATACTAGAAAGAAAATTGAAAAAAAAAAAAAAAAAAAAAGAAGGAGAAGGAGAAGCAAGAATGAGTAATGATGGTTGTAATCATTCTAATGGTTAAAGCTGCCTTGATTTACACACTGCATGTCCTTGAGATGCATTAAAAGTCCTATGTTCAAGGGGCAGGAAAGAAGGTTAGCTGAATCCATGCACTGAACAGGGTGACTGAACCTTAATGTTTAAAGAGAATCCCGCATGTTCTTGGTACACCAGTACCCAAAACTGGAAGAGGCTGCACTCCTGGTGCTCTTCTTAATGGGTTTGTTAAAAATAGATCATGCCAGACAAACCTTATTGCCTTCTTTAACAAAGTGATTAATTTAGTGGATGGGGGAAGTGCTGTGGACATAGTTTACTTAGACTTCTATAAGGCATTTGACAAAGTAGACCACAGCCTACTTCTCTGTAAGACAGAACGTGGGATAGACAGCATCATCACCAGATGGATTTGTAACTGGCTGACAAACCACACTCAATGTGTAGTCCTTAATGGAACCACATCTACATGGAGGGAATCATGCAGTGGGGTACTGTCTTAGACCCAATACTCTTCAACATCTTCATCAATGATATAGGTGAGGGGATAAAATAGTAACTCATCAAATTTGCAGATGTCACCAAGGTGGGGGAATTGCCAATACTTTAAAAGATAAACCCAAGAGTCAGAAGGAACTTGACAGACTTGAGCACTGGGTCCTAGCCAAAGTCAAATGCACAGATATAGAATATGTGGTACCTAGCTCAATAGTAGAAACTCTGAGAGAGATCTAAGTGTCCTAGTGGATCACCAGTTCAGTATGAGCCAGCTATGTGTTGCAACTGCCAAAAAAGCCAGTGGAGTCCTAGGATGCATCAACAGAGGGCTAGCATCAAGATCATGAGAAGTGATAATATAGCTTTATACTGCATTAGTGAGGCCACACTTGGAATACTGCATCCAGTTCTGGTTTATCAAAATACAAATAAGGTGCTGAGACCATAGAAAGAGTAAAGAGAAGAGCAACAAAGATGATAAAGAGCTTGGAGACTAAAGCATACAACGAACAACTGAGGGAAATAGTTATGTTTAGTCTAAAGAAGAAAAGGTCTAGGGGTGATATGATAATAGTATTCCAATACTTGAGCGATTGCCACAGAGAACAGGGGGTCAGCCTATTCTCCAAAGAACCTGAGGACAAGATAAGAAGTAATGGATGGAAACTTGATCAAAGAAAGATGCAATCCAGAATAAAGAAGGAATTTTCTGAAAGTGAGAACAATTAGTTAGTGGAACGACTTGCCTTCAGAAGTTGTGGGTGCTCCATCACTGGAGTTTTCAAGAAGATATTGGACAGCCACTTGTCCAGAATAGGTCTCCTGCTCTATCGGACTAGAAGACCTCCAAGGTATCCAATCCTGTTATTCTATGTTCTATGCTCTAATGAACTCTCACACAAACATTCCCATGATTTGACTTGACATGTTAAAAAGAAAGATAACAGCATTTCATATTTATTTAAATAAATATGTGCCCACATCTATAATTTAGGTCAGGGGTGTCAAACTCAAGGCCCGTGGGCCAAATCCGGCCCGTGGGGAGCTTAAATCTGGCCTGCGGGGCCAGCCTGGAAATATCAAAGGACCAGCCCACAGTGCCTCTGCCAGCCAAAACAGGCCACGAGGGGGGGGCTTCATGTGGCCCCCGCGCGACCCATTTTTTACCTCCCTGGCCTCCCACAGCACTCTGCCGGCCAAAAACGGGCCGTGGGAGGCCTCCGTGTGGCTCGTTTTTGGCCGGCAGAGTGCTGCTGGAGACTGGGGAGGCCAAAAACGGGTCGCCATGCTGCAGGAGGACTGGATTGGACTGGATTACAATTATGTGGCCTCAAGTAAGTGGCTATCTGGGTAGAAAACAAGCAACATCCTATGTTAATACTACAGTTTAATGCTAGATTTTACATACTGTAGGTCCATTTAATCTACAATCAACAATCTATAATTGATAGCCATTTCAATTTACTATCCTGGAAATTTACCTCTGCTGTTAGATTTTGTATTATCATGTTATTTATGCTATTGTATTTTTATTAGCAATAGCAATAGCACTTAGACTTATATACCGCTTCATAGTGCTTTACAGCCCTCTCTAAGCGGTTTACAGAGTTAGCATATTGTCCCCAACAATCTGGGTCCTCATTTTACCCACCTTGGAAGGATGGAAGGCTGAGTCAACCTTGAGCCGGTGAGATTTGAACCGCTGAACTGCAGCTAGCAGTCAGCTGAAGTAGCCTGCAGTGCTGCACTCTAACCACTGCGCTACCTCGGCTCATATTATTAGTTGAATAATAAAAATACAATGGTATCAATAGCTTTTATGCTATGAAAAGAAATTTACAATTAAACAATGGGGTATAAATTTAGAAATAAAAAGTTTAGTGGAGCATGAAGAATAAGTAATAAATGTTTGCCAGTAATATCTGGTAGAAGAGATAGGAAAATGGTTATAGTAAAGAACTGTGGAAAGAAAGAAGGGAAAAATGCATCTTGAGCCTGTGTCAAATGCCCACCATGGCCATGCCCACCATGGTCACGCCCACCCCGGCCCTCCGAGGTCAAACACAACCCTGATGCGGCCCTCAATGAAATCGAGTTTGACACTCCTGATTTAGCTAATAAGATAAGGTGAACCTCTCCTTTCATTATAGATCAATCCCACTGATGAAAGTTCTTTAAAAGTTCAAGTACCGTAACCCCCCCTTTATTCAAACAGGAGGTAGGTGGTCTTGGCATAGCTTTACTCTCCTCTCACCTAGATGCAATTTTTATTCCTCATTCTAGATCTGGTACCCTCACTCTCAAGCCTAACTTTCCAGTATGAGATGGGCAAATGGCCCTGCCATTAACCGCATGATCTTTGTAAAAAACAGAATCAGAAATTGGCCACTGCAAAAAGCTGGTAGTACTTGCACTTCACTCATCCTGATGTTACTTAACAAGACTGCATCATCTTCAAAGACCATCCAGGTCAGCGGTAAAATCTACTTACCTTCCCTACCGGTTCGGAAGTGCACGCTTTACGCGCGCACGCTTTTTCACCCTCTGTGCATGCGCAGAACACATTGTGCATGCGCAGAGGGTTAAAAACAAGAAAATGGCGATGTCCGGGCGGGTGGGCGGAGCCTCACACTGCCGTAGCTACTGGTTCTCCGAACCACCGGCGGCCCGGCGGTACTACCAGTACCCCCGGACCGGGCCGAACCGGTAGCATTTCACCCCTGATCCAGGTCATCTGAGAGATGTCAATGATAGTTGGAAGTGATAGTGCTCAAGGAGATGCTTCCATCCACTTCCTGTGGGCAATGTTACAGCCAGTCTTGGTCTGGTTGCAGGATCAGCCTTGCACTCAGAATTCCTTGGACTTTTAGGAGATGCCAGAGGGGCTCCCTGTTCATTCCGAGGGAGGAACACCACAGCCTCAAGGACCAGGGTCATTGTGCATGTTATCTGAACAGTGTAGGTATTAATCCAAAGGCATTGGCAGAAAATATGTGGCTGAACCCAAGCAAGACCAAGTGAATTTGGATGTTTAGACCTTCTGCTGGAGATCTTCCATTTTTGGTTCTAGATAGGGTGGCACAGTACCAAACAGATCCAATGTGTAATCTGGGGGTCTTCCTGAACTCATGGCTCCCGCTCAAGAGTGTAGTGTCAACCCTGAAGTGAACCTGGCTGAGCCATCTTGGAGGCTTCAGGGTTGCCACACAACAGAGGGAGGGGGGAAATAGTTAGACGGGGCTTTGTAGCCAAAACAATAAAGCTTTCCTGTGGGAACCAAGGACATTCACACAGGTGGCTGGCCAGGGGAGGAGTCAGTAACCAAGCACCCAGCCAGCAACTGGATTGGACAGTGTGACCAGTGACTTGGGGGAAAGGGGAAACTTTTACCTTTTAATTAGGCGAAAGCCGCGGGAACTTCAGAGTCAGCTTTCACCAGTTGTGCCAATAGGATGTATCTAATAAAACTGTCCTTCGAGGAACTTGCCTGTCTCAGAGTTCTCCTTTCTATGGTTGCATTACTTGGAATGCTGACACGTAGAAGGGCCTTTGCACACTTTTGGTTACTGCATCAGTTCTGCCCATACCTGGACTGGGAAGTCTTGCTCCTCATGCCCTTGTGATCTCTCGTCCGAGTACTGCAAAGCAGTTGACATGGAGCTACCTTTGAAGAGTGTTTGGAAGTTTCAACTCCTGCAGAATGTGATGGTGAGGGCAGTTCTTTCCAGCTCTATGCCAATTCAGTTATATGAGTCTGGGGGCAACTCTGGGCCCAGAAAGAGCCCTTTCTGCTGAGCGCCCCTTTCTTGAGAACGTTCTTTCAATGGTGATCAGGATGGCCAATCCAGCTGGCCTTCTGTGAGCTCCTGAAGACCCATCTCTGGGTCTGGCCTGCAGCCTCAAGTGCCTGAAGGAAATGCAGGTGATAGTTGGTTTTCTTGGTTGCTGTGTATTTTAATGATTGTACTGGATCTGATTTTATTTTTTATCACTGTTTGCCACCAAGAGTTGTTGCTGAAATGGACAGCTATATAATTTTATTAAACCAACCAAGCAAACAAGACTCTGGGTTAAATCCCATCAGACTTGGCCTTCTGAAGCTTTGTGTGATGCTCTCTTCTGTATGTTTGCAATGTGGCACCTGATTTCTCTTTTCCACATTTCTCGCTCAATTTCCCTTCTGTTCTGATTCCACAGCCCTACCAGTTGAGAAGCCCCAGTCCAGATCTAAGGCTGAAAGGGAGCCATTTCCTGCCTGGGGCAGAAAGCAAACTAAAGTCCCATATCTCCCTGCAGCAGGTAGCCTGAAGCCTCTCCTGCTGGTTCTCCTCCTGACCCAGAATGCTGGGGGTCCTGAGGAGGGCCTCACTCCCTGCCCCACTCCCAGCCCGATATTGCCCAGGGTCCTCCATTACATGTCCCTGATGGTCCTTAAAACACCCAGAAGCTCCCCTGCAGGGTGACTGAAGTCTTCTGGGGAAGGCAGAATCTACTCCTCTGCCCTTGCTCTGCCATTCATGGTCCTCTTGAAATGGCATTCAGAGGGTAATTATGCCATTAATTACATTGTGCTCTTCTGCAGGCTCAGTCTGAGGAGGAGAGCTGTGCCCTGAATTTGCATGAAAAACACAGAACAGGAGGAGAGATTAGTGAGCCCTTCCATGCATTTCTACATGCAATTATTAGAGTGCCCAGGAAGGGGCCGGGCCTCCTACAGCTTTCTGCTCTTGGAGCTCAGGTTCATTATCAAATGGCTGAAAGACTCTGTCGGTGGCAGAGGCCCTATTAATAAAGAGAAGGACCTGCCTCCCCCAGGTAATCAAGGTTAACAAGGTCTATTTGCTCTGAGGTTATCCTACCTTGCCAACTGATTTTTTTTTTCTTCTTCAAATGGCTGACAGAAACTGACAAAAGCGAGTCCCATTGCAGCTTGGGCATCCAGATTCTGGCTTGCTGAGATTCTGGGCTTCCATCGATCTTCCCCTGATTATGCAGCCTGCAACTCTGAGCAATGTCATTTACAGCTTCAATTAAAAGGAGCCCACTTAGCGTTGTGGAGGGGGAGGGCGGGTAAGTAATGCTTGAAGGTTGTTTGGGGGGGGGGGAAACTTGACTTCAAAAGATGCTTTCAATAACTGAAAGTGGTGATTACTTTCTGAAAGTGTGCTTAAAAGTGTGTTATTTTTAAATTGCCCTCTCAAGCCTCCTATTGGAAAATGACTTCTTAGCTCTTGTTTGTACAGGATAAGCCACTAGTCCAAGGGAGAGGGGGGGGGAAGCAAAGGATGGATGGCCGAGTTCCTTCCCCACTAAATAAATAAATAGCATAGTGTAGAGTATCAGACTAGGGCTACCAGAGATTTGGGTTCCAATCCTCCATCCCCAAAAAGCATATTCATCTTCCAATGTACACAAGCGTGGGAGATGCAACATCAGAGCTTGATTTCATGACGAAGGACTTATTTCGATAACAGCCTCACCAAGATCCATTCCATATTTTCAAGAGAGAAACGTCAGAATTCCAAATGTCTATGGAGATTCTCAGTCATCCAGGTCATGGTTGTCCCAAAGGTGCTTTTTCAAGAGGCAACTGGACTTTCTTCAGAACTGTCCAGTTGCCTCTGTCCAAGCTTCTTGGATGAGAAGTGAAACATCTTCAACGAAAAACAAAGAGAGCCCCCCCCCCAGCAGTCTAGTCCAGTATTTCTCAACCCTGGCAACTTTAAGGTGTTAAATGTCTACACATCTTAAAAGTTGCTAAAGTTGAGAAATACTGGTTTGTTTGTGACAATGCTCCGTGAAGGGGTGGGATTCTGGCATCTCCTTCCACTGTGCCTGTCTCTAACCCAAAGCTAAGCAAAACTACATGAATTATGCAAGGCGGCTCTGCTTGGCTTCATATTGCCTTGTTCAGGCACTTCTGCTGGGGCTTTCCTGAAGCATTTCCTTAATAAAGGAGAATATTTGTAGCTCAGGGTTGAAATGAGAGGTCCTTGGTGCTTTCTGAGCTTTGTAGTTTTTATGCAGATATTCGTTACTCATCGGTATTAGTAAGAAATGGGGTTTGTTCTCAATTTATATTCTAGCGGATTGTCCTGTGAGTGTTGGTGGGAGCAGTCTTGGAGGTTTTTTGGTTGGGCTGTTTACTGTTAGCTTGATTGACAGTTTGATGGACTGATCTTAATCTTGGAATTAATCTATGCTCATCATCTAGCATACATCTACATGTTACCTAGTTTGGGTAATGAAACATCTGCAAGAAAACAACCAAGCTCAGAGAGCACCCAGGACACTGCATTTCCTTAAGCCAAAAGTACCCTGGAAGCGGTCCAGAGCAGAGACAGGGCTGCCCTGCTTTGCTCTTTGGATCGGGGGGGGGGGGGACTTCATTGCTTCCCAGGACAGCTTCAAAGAGGCACTTCACTCAAGCATTGCTCAAGTCAAGCCCAGTCCTGAGCAGATGGGTGGTCTGATAAAGGCTTGGTATGTTCGGTGAAGCCAGACAGCATGGCCGTAAGTCATGGAAGTATGCCTGCAGGAGATGACTAGGCTGAGCCTGAGGGAGGGGTCAAATGCATCATCAGTTTGGAGTTGCTACACCCCCAAAAGAGACCCAAGTCCAGTCCCCCTTGAAGTCCATTGATTCTTATCTGGTGCCAATTCGCATTGACCGTTAGTAGATCCAATTCTTGTATATAGGTGACATGGAATAAACTCGCAGTGCTTTTGAAGTCCATGGTGGCTCCTGGTTTCTTGAGCCTGACAGCAGCCCTTGATTTAGTGCCCTGTGCAACCCCTGCCATAGTGTGCGAGTGAGATGGCAGAAATACTGCAATCAACTTCTTTTTTCCCCATATAGTCCCTGAATTTCCACAGCCAGTTTGTTGGAAAGATAGGGTAAAGCAAACTTTTCCCAATTCTTGTTTATATCTGATCATTGTTACAGATTTTACCTATTATGCTTAGATTTATTTATTTATTTTTATTTATTTATTTATTTGTCAAGCGTATATATGATTACGAACAAAGTATAAACAGAGTATAAACATGTTTGTGAATATATAAGTACAAGCATGGTTATGAGTACAAGAAATTTAACGAGTATATGGGTACATTAGGACAGGGACGGTAGGCACGCTGGTGCGCTTATGCACGCCCCTTACAGACCTCTTAGGAATGGGGTGAGGTCGACGGTGGACAGTCTAAGGTTAAAGTTGTGGGGGTTTGGGGAAGAAACTACAGAGTCGGGTAATGTATTCCAGGCATTGACCACTCTGTTGCTGAAGTCGAATTTTTTGCAATCTAGTTTGGATCGGTTTACGTTAAGTTTGTATCTATTGTGTGCTCGTGTGTTGTTGCGGTTTAGTGGTTTCATAGTTTGCACTGAGTATGGTTTCTCATGGAATTTCATGGCAGTTTAAACAAGTATTTTAAGAAGCAAATGAGAAAGAGAAAAAGAAGGACGCTACGAGAGAAAGTTTCCCTGATGGGAAAGGCTTCTCACTTACGTGGTCAATCAGTTCCCTTATCATGCCATTCCACTGGCCCTTCTCATCTTGGGCTCCGTACTTCCCATCCTCCACCAGTCGAATCTCATAGGAGAAGCCAAGGATGCGGGAGACTTCTGAGAGGAGGTCCACACAGTAGCCTTCAAAGCGCCTGTTCCCGGACAGAACCGTGTCCGACTTTGCAAACATGACAAATGGCTCTTCCTAATGGCCAGAAAAGATAGTACAATCACATGAAGTACACAGGCATTGAATTCAACACACACACACACACACACACACACACACACACACACACACGTACACACAGAGAGCGTCTGAGCCAGGGAGTTGTGTCCCCCAATCATGTGGCCAGCTGGAATGGCTGCAGCAACATTTTCTGGCATTAACCTCTTAACCAACTTGATCATTAAAACCCCCACTTCCAACATTAGCATATGTAGAATTGGCTATGCTTTGCTGGTTTGGCTGATCAGATTCAAACAAAGTGAAGCATTCTGAAATGTCACTAAAAGCACGCTGGCTTCTTACATTGGATTCTGGCTCTTAGTGCTCAAACATATGGCAGAAGACCAGGTTGCTGGTGGACATCTCTCTTTGTGGTCCAGTCGAGCACTTCCTCACGTATACAGATTTCTGCATCCATGAAACTTTGAACTGTTCTTTCTCCACATTACATAGAAGTCCACACTCAACTCAAAAACAATGCATGCCTTGCACTATCCACTAGTGTTAGAATACTAGTGTCCAGACTGGACAACAAAAGTTTGTGACCAGAGTCTGTCCCAAGAGTAACATGACTGAAAAATGTGGACAGTATCAGAAACAATGATGTGGGGCCTGAACACATGGCATAAAAACAGATCCCATGTGCTATGAAATTAGCAAAATGGTCAGACTTGTAGCCCATGTCTGGGGGCATCTGGAGGCACCTGACGGTCCCCTGAACCTCAGGAGGCTCCAAAGCTGCCCACATTATCCACCAACAAAGCAACCACGGCTCTGTGCAAAAAGGTTTCTTCCTTCAGCACTCTCCAACACAGAGTCATTCCTAAACTCTGCAAGGCACATATTCAGAGGCTGTTTCACAATTTATTAGTGGAAATGGCCAGGCATTCAATTTGTAAGCTTTCAAGGCTTGCTAATAAATTTATCAGCAAAAGTGCCCTCAATTTCAAGATTTTCACAGTTCTTCTAGGACCTGGGGAAAGCAGAACCATCTGTTGGGCAACATGAGGCTGCTCCCAACATGTTGCTGCAATATATGAGCAGAAGGGTGTGAAAGGGAGGGAGGGAGGGAGTGACTGGAGGCAGCCTTCTCCTTTCTTCCCCTTTTCCCCTTCTAGATCACGGTTCCCACCAGCAACATTATTACACACAAAGCAGCAAAGAACAAGAGAGCATATCTCTCTCTCTCTCTCTCTCTCTCTCTCTCTCTCTCTCTCTCTCTCTCTTTTGCAAAGCAAAAAGGTAGAGAGCGTTTTTTGAAGTTNGCATATCTCTCTCTCTCTCTCTCTCTCTCTCTCTCTCTCTCTCTCTCTCTCTCTCTCTCTCTCTCTCTCTCTCTCTCTCTCTCTCTCTCGTAAGAAAAACAAGATCTACAAACATCAAGGGTTTACTGGGTTCAAATCTTGCAAACACGGAGGCTTTTCCAGTAGAAACTGCCTCTGAGGGACCTGAGTAACAGGACCAAGGGAAGAAAAGAAACCTAGCAGGGGTGGGGTGAGTGTCTGTTAGGTTCTTGCATAACTGTTGCCAGACCCAAGTCAGTTCTCTCCCTTCCAATGCCCCTTTCCATCACTTTGATAAGTTTTCTTATTCACCAACAAAGGCCCAGGAAGACACGTCACTGTGTGTGCTGCAGAAACATGAGTTTCCATAGACGTTTCCACAAGAACTAGCATCAAGATCCAATATTTTAAAAATAAAGCATTATTATCAGGGCTGTGGTTGACGTTGGGGGGCTGGGCAGGCGAGGCCGACTGGGTGGGTGTGGCCAGCTTGACACGACTCCCTAAACTGCTGGCATGTTTCCTCTTCGCACTGGGTAGACCACGTTGGCCTGATCTTTCCTCTTCGCATTGGGTAGACCGGGCCGAAGCCATGCTGGCCTGATCTTTCCTCTTCACACTGGGTAGACCACGTTGGCCTGATCTTTCCTCTTCTCACTGGGTAGACCGGGCCAAAGCTACGCTGGCCTGATCTTTCCTCTTTGCACTGGGTAGACCGGGCTGAAGCTACGCTGGCCTGATCTTTCCTCTTCGCATTGGGTAGACTGGGCCGAAACTATGCTGGCCCAATCTTTCCTCTTTGTATTGGGTAGACCAGGACGGCCCGCGGGCCTTGACACGCCTGACCTATAGCATATCTGTGCATTTGGTTTTTCTTGCCTAGGTGCAGGACCTTACTTTTCTCACCACTAAACTGTATCTTGTTGAACACCATTCATTAGGGATGACTGTACATCTTTTATTCTACAAAGGGAGTCACATAAGGCAGTTCCCATTCTTTTTC
>QLTV01002434.1:703284-714232 GCA_003457575.1 Thermophis baileyi
AAACAGCTGATGAGAAAAAGAGAGATAACAATAGCAATAGCAATAGCACTTAGACATATATATATATATATATATATAGCTTCATAGTGCTTTACAGCCCTCTCTAAGCGGTTTACAGAGTCAGCATATTGCCCCCAACAATCTGGGTCCTCATTTTACCCACCTCGGAAGGATGGAAGGCTGAGTCAACCTTGAATGACAGAGACACTTCACTATCACCATAGCAGAAGTGGACCTGAGTCCTATAAAGGGTTTCCCTTCCCTTCCTTGCTCCTCCTGTTGCACTCCAGGGGATCCTCTGGCCCTTCAAGTTCAGAAGAACCTTTTTAGTCCTCTCTTTGGTCTGCTGGATCTGGGCTGAAACCTTGGCCACCACTGGATGGTAGCAAATGGTGTTGCGCCCTTCTTTTCTGGCTTCTTGTGGTGGTCTTCCATTTTTACAGTCTGGATATGACATGGTGACTCACTCTCTCATCTCCAAGACCTGCAGAAATTAGTGGGGAAACCTTTGGGCCCCCTGTGTGGGGTTGACTTGACTGAGAAGGGTGGAGAGACAGCAAGAGCAGCAGATCTTCCCTCGCTGTTACTCAGGGGTGGGTTTTAATTTACCTCACTGCCGGTTCGCTTCCTCCCGCGCCGCGTGGCCGTGCCACGTGGGTGTGCGCACGCTTTGTGCTCGCGCGCATGCGCAGTGCTGAAAAATCCGAAAAAATCCCCCCCCCAAAAAAAGCCAAAAACAAGATGGCGACGCATGCGCAGTGCCAGAAACTCAGCTTCTGCGCATGCACAGAAGAAAAAAAAAACCAAAAAAAATTTCCAAAAAAAAGATGGTGGTGCCCATGGACCGGCACCGAGAGAACCGGTTCCGTGACATCACCATGATGTCACCAGCGGGTCGCTACCAGTTCGGGCGAACCGGGAGGAACCCACCTCTGCTGTTACTTATGTCCCTCCCTCCAAGCCGTTCTTCTGCTCTGCTCTGCTCTGCTCTGCTCTGCTCTGCTCTGCTCTGCTCTGCTCTGCTCTGCTCTGGTCTACCGTGTTAGGGCTGAATACATGGGGCCCCTGGGAGCCAGATAAAAAGACAGTCAGAAAAAAACACTTTGCTGCCCTCTCATGGACGCCTAGATCATGATTAGTAGCCATCAGGTTGGCAGAAAGCAAGGTGGGATGCCAGGGGAGCCTGGCAGTTTCCCTGAGCCTCAGATCAGAAGAAGACCAAATTCATTGTACTTGCAATATTGCTCTGTGAAAAGGATATAAATATTAATATTTGCATTTTTTCCATATGTGCCTAAAGTAGACTTTTTACTGTTCTCAGTATTCTTTTGTTTATAATTGCACACTGGAATGCTGCTCTCCTCTCACGACTGAACTAATCAGAAATTTTCCAAACTTGAGTAACTAAGATGGCATACAATGAAAGGTCCTGGAATCGTATTTAAATCATAATTTAGGCCAGGGGTCAACTATTCCCAGGCCTGTGAGTTATATGCATTCTCTGACACCCCAGGAATAATTAGAGGCACGAGGGGTGGAGGGTGACCAGGCCCTGGGACGGGGTAGCTGCTTCATCCCGTAGGACTCCTGGGTGGCCATCGCTCTTAATTTTTTACCGAACAGAGGGCAGGTGACTGAGAAAGGCAAGTACAGGGAAAGCAGCTAAGTGACAAAACCCCATTTGGTCATCCCTCATTATTTCCAAGATGCTGAGATGAGGAGGAGGAGGCTGCTGCGTTGCCTCTTCCAAGCTGTCCATCTTTCTTAGACAATCGCAGAGTTCTGCTCTTTCTGGCTGGAAGGCTGGCCTGGGTTGGGGTGGGTAGAGGATTTCAGCTGGGGTAGTGGGCACCCAGAGCCAGGCATTACCTGAGAGCTGGAAGCTGCAAAAAAGGAGCTGCTGAGGAAGCTGGCCAGGGATCAAAAGAGAGGCCCCACAACACAGCAGTCCTACCTGCAACTCAGGTAACTTGTCCAGCTCTCATGACAGATTTTATACAATGTGAAGATGTAGTGGAAGAGCTGAGAATGACCATTATTCCAGAAACTGGAATGACAGCCTAAGACAAGGGAGCCCACCTTGGGTGATTGAGGGGGAGCATTGGATTGTTAGGGCATTAAAGAACCCCTCTAAACCTTCAGTGGGGGAAGGATTTGCCCCTCTCCTCTGCTCCCCAGGGGAACATTGATTTTTACCAGGTGACTGAACTCTGTCGCCCTGTGATCTACAAGAGCATTACTTGATGCTCTGACATGAGAGAAAAATCTGCATTCTTCCTTAACATAGGCACTCCTTGGATGCAGAACTTTTAAGTCAGGAGGACCTTTTCAAATAACACATTTTTTCAAAGGCATAAGCTTTTGTGACAGGCAGCTACAGCTTATGAAAGTGTATGCCTTTTATTCAAATCTGTTATTTGAAAATTTGTGGTGATGGAGAAGACTCTAGAGCAGGGGTCTGCAACAGTAGTGGGTTCTAAAACCCATTGCTACCGGTTCGTGCTCACGCGTGATGGTTCTGTGCATGCGCAGAAGTGTCCCAGGTGGGTGGGCGGAGCCTCCCACCGCCGCTGCTACCGGTTCTAAGAACCGGGCCGAACCGGGAGCAACCCACCGCTGGCCTGCAACCTTAAACACTCAAAGAGCCATTTGGACCCATTTCCCCCAGAAAAGAAAACACCATGAGCCAAAAAACCTGGGTGGGCGTGACCAACTCAACGTCACTCACTCCCACCCAGTCACATGACCCCCCCAGTGACGCCTACCCAGGTTTTGTGGCTCCCGGTGTTTTCTTTTCTGTGGGAAACAGGTATCTCTCTCTCTCTCATCTGTCTCCCTCTTCCTCTCTCTCTTTTGTTTCTCTCTTTTTCCTCTCTCATTCTCTCCATCATTTTCTCATTTCTCTTTCTTTTTCTCCCCTTTTCTCTCTCTCATCTCTCTCTCTCCCCCTCTTCTCTCTCTCTCTCTCTCTCTCTCTCTCGTGTGTGTGTGTGTGTGTTTGTGTATGTGTGTTCCCTCTTGAACCATTTCCAAAAACAGGTGAGGGTTGTTGTTGTTGTTGTTTTTTGCTGATGTTGTTCTTTCTTCTTCTTTGGGTGCTTTTTACCATATGATTTAAATCAAGAGTAATTTCAGGTTCCCAGATAAATGAAGCTCTTTCATCCCCATGCTGTGGCTCCCTGTTGGCTGAACCCACCATTGGCTGGCCCCGCCCCTCGCCCCCCCTCCCAGTCACTCCTTGCCTGGCCTGAGAAGGTAAGGGCGATGGCAGGGGATGGAGACTGGCTCCATATTCTAGAGTGGGAGCGAAGCACCCCTGTACTTGCCTCCTCTTGTGAGTGCTTCTTCTGGCCCTTGTTGGTGCTGTGCACACCTCAGTCACTCAGGGAGACACGTGACTTGCTCTCTGCCCCAAGACACTGGCCTGGCCTGGCTGCGGCCGATGGTCTGTGTTGTAATGGGCTCCAGGAGGAGGAGGAGACGCCTTCTCCCCCATTGTGAAGCTTGCTAAATTTAACTGTGCTGCATAAGGCACTGTGAGAGCAGGGGCAGGCCATGGAGGCAGTGAGAACAGCGGTGGCGAGAGCAGCGGTGGTGAGAGCAGCCAGGCTGGGCCAGTGTCTCAGGGCAGAGAGCAAGTCACGCGTCTCCCCGAGCGAGGTGCACGCAGCACCAACAAGGGCCGGAAGAAGCACCCACAAGAGGAGGCAAGTACAGGGGTGCTTCACTCCTGCTCTGGAATCTGGAGTGAGTCTCCATCCCCCGCTGTCGCCCTTACCTTCTCAGGCCAGGTGAGGAGTGACTGGGAGGGGAGAGCAAGGGGCGGGGCCAGCCAGTGGTGGGTTCAACCGACAGGGAGCCACAGCAGGGGGACAAAAGAACCGCATGCAGCTCCAGAGCCGCGGGTTGCTGACACCTGCTCTAGAGGGTCCCTTGGACTGCGAGGAGATCCAATCAGTCAATCCTGAAGGAAATCAAACCTGACTGTCCTTTGGCCACTTTGGAAGCTGAAGCTCAAATATTTTGGCTACCAAAAGAGAAGAGAGGACTCCTTGGAAAAGACCCTGATGTTGGGAAAGACGGAAGGCAAAAGGAGAAGGGGGCAGCAGAGGGTGAGATGGTTTAGATGGCATCAGTGGGCATGGCAGAACACAATGTTGCTAGTTTCTGGGCACGATCTGTTTATTTTGTACATATTTTAATCTTGTACTTTAAATTTTAAATTTTATGTCATATAGTATGCCTTATTTTAATTGTGGTGCTTCTGACATGAATTAATAAATATTGGGCATGAATTTGGGCAAAGTCTGGGAGATGGTGGAGGACGGGCGGGGGGTGGGGGGATGGCATGCTGTGGTCCATGGGGTCGCGAACAGTTTCACATGATTTAGCAACCGAACAGCAATCAAGGCCTTTTAATCAAATCTGTTATTTGAAAAGGTACTACCTCGCTCCTCCTAATTTTTGGCTGTGATAGACTACCCTCCTACAAGGGGTACTTATTATGACTTCCTCCTCTCCTCTCCTCTCCGACCAAACATGTTTTTTGAGAAGAGATAGACCAAGGTTTTGGTTTTCCACTCATCCTCCTTTCCCTTCCATTTTATCTGATGGATAAATTAAAATAAGTTGGCCAGAGCTGAGTCTAGATCTCGATGGTGTCTGAAGCGCACAGAGCAGATAAACTTGCAAGCCTTGCCTGGTTCCAGCTCTGATTTACAGGGCCTAACCTGCCTCTTTTAGTTCAGCTCAACTGTCCCTTCTTGTCAAAAGCATCTGTTGTGCCATGGAGGGGATGGCCAGCTTCAAAAAGGCCTTCTGTTCAGAGCTGCTCCTAAGAGGGCTGCTGCAGTGGCTGTTTTATGGTGTTGCTTCCAGCAGCAGATTTTGCAAATTTGCAACTAGCTAAAACACAAGGAAGCAGGAGACGCTGGGATAAGACTGATCCCAGAGGAAACACAACAGTTTTAACAGCATCCAAAGTAGTCCTTGCATCTAGATAGCCTGGGAATTGGGAAGAAAGTGAGAAAAGCATTCAGGCCTCTGAATTTCCTTTCTGGCTTTTAGTCCAAGTTCTGTCCTTGCTTACTGCCGGGTAGATTGTGAACTGCACCTTGATCAGCCTGAATTTTGCTAATGTCCCTCTCAATTCTATGGTGGAGGCAGAAGAGAAGACTCTAATTATCAGCTGCCTCCTATTATTTGGCCCATTCCATGACTAGTTGTCAGAACTGCCCTGCAGCAGGTCATTCTGAAGGCTTCACTCATAACCAGATAGCAAGGAAGTCGGTAGCTGTGTCCCACACCTCCTGCTCCTTGACAAGCGGTTTTGAGTAGCCTCCTTCTTCTGACCCTGAAAGTAATAGGTACAGCCTCCATTACAAGTAATTGCACAGCCATCTTTCTCCATGATATGGCTGAATTATTTTTAAAGCTTTTCAAGTGGCTGGACAACTCTCCACCCCAGGCAGAAATGCCACAGCTTGTGGACAAAAACATTTCCTTCCCAATCAGAGCCATTTAACTCCGCTGGCTGGCCAGCGACGTAAGTGTAGTCTCTTTCTCCACATTGTGCATAATTTTACATACCAGAATCACTTCATTCCAATTGCCATTGCAACTAGCAGCCACTTAAAGCCTGATCTTGTATGCATTTTATCATCATTCGGCGATGATCCATCAAGCCTGAGAAACCACAAGAAAGCCTTGAGAGAGCCCTGGGTTACAAAGATTTGGCAGCAATGTCATCTGGTGTTCCGACGAAAGGGACATGAGCCAAGCGTAGCATTTCAAGAAAAAAGAAAATTTTCAGGAAAGGAATCTGCGTGGGCCAGCCCATTCAAAAGAAGCTGGGTCTTAATCCAAGGACAAAGGGATGAACAGACTGACTCCCTGTTTCTGTCTTTGTGTGTGCGCCTGCAGGAAGCACTTCAATTTTTCATGCACACAATTGTGAGGTCATTGCATGACCTCCTCAACAATCTGAACAGTACTTGAGCGTATCTGCTGCTCTCATGGCAATTACTTCTACTTGAGCCGGCAGGAACCCTTTGAAATTATGCATCTGGTGGAGGGGTGACAAGTGAATTAGTGGGCTTCGTCTACAATTGGGATGATTCAGTCTTGCTTGCTTGAGAAATGTCAGGATAAACACCTAGCTGGCTAGCCAAACCAGGCAAGGAATAGCTCCACCAGAGCATTCCTTTCATCTAAAAATTGTCCTGATGACATGAAGTGTTACAGCCTATAAATCAGGGGTGAAATTCAGCAGGTTCTGGAGAACTGGTAGCAGAAATTTTGAGTAGTTCAGAGAACCGGCAAATACCACCTCTGGCTGGCCCGAGTGGGGAGGGAATGGAGATTTTGCAATATCCTTCCCCTGCCACGGCCACCAAGAACCGGTAGGGAAAAAAATTGAATTTCATAAATCTGTCCATGCCTGGGTTTCTAACAGCCAAGCCCCAGTCCCTCGCTCTCGGGGGGGGGGGGGCTCCTGAGCAATATCTATCTGGGTCTAGGGCTCTTCTTACCTCTTTGATAAAATTCATAAAGCGTCCACCAAATCGCCAGGCTTTGTGTCGATGGCACTGAAGAGAGTTGACCGTCATCTGAGGGGCCCGTTGGTAACACACAGAGACTATGTGGACAGCATCATACAATAGGGCAGCGTCTGTCTAAAATGAAGGTGTACAGTAATTGTTTTGACCACATGCAGCCACTCTAAAAACAATCCTCCCCGCCCCCAAATGTTCTCTTGATTCTATAGCTAAGCCCACTGTGAGGAGCCACTGCTTCTACCCTAAAAGCCTGGCATTGGCTGACTTGCCATGCACCCAGGCTTCCAGGAATCAATCCTGAATCCAGGATAATATTATGAGAAAATCTCCCTTCTGCTGCAGCCTCTTTGCTTCAAAGAGTTCCTTCTCCTAGGATTTTTGCCCTCTGGAAGAAGGGGGCAGGAAGTTGTTTTACCCATTCAGATGTAATGTGTAGTTCAGCCTGAAGATGCAAGTTGTCAGACTCCTCTTCTGACAAAAGCAGAGGGTGCTAAAAACTTTTGGCACAGCCTGGCACAAGCCAAATGAGCTGCAAACCTTTTCTGATTACACACCAGCAGGAAAAGGACCAGGAGTTCAAAGTGACCGTCGTACCATCATGACCCCTGCGATCAATCCAGGTTCAGGTTTGGAGGCCGTCTGCAACCTCTCCATGGACCACTTATCAATTATGGCAGACACATGGGGATTATCCACGTTCAAGATGCGGAAGCCGGTCAGGTTTACTCCAGAGTAGCGATATTGTTCAAGATCGAGTGCATACAGATCCTGTTGAAAAAGAAAACCCTTCATCTCAGCCCTCTGCCTGCTCTTCTTTTGGCATGACTGAACGTAAAAACTGTTGCAAAGTAAGAGAAAAAGAAAGGTTGCTGAGAAATGTCACCCACATTTCTGAAATTCAGCTTTTTTGGGAATTCGCAGATGCTTTGCCTGAGTAAACAACCTTAAAATTTAGGTGCAGAAATCAGTATTGGTTCCAATTGGGAAGCATATCTCAGCCAAGAATCAGTTAATTATGGTGATTAATTGAGCATAAGGAGAAAAGATAAAATGTTTGAAAGAAAAATCAATGAATGGGAATCTCCGATATTAAGCCTTGTTGCTATTAGCACTTGCAGGAATCAAAAACTGTGTGAAATGTCAAAGTATGTGGAAAAGTAAGTCTTCTCTTGGGTGCCTGAGACAGAGCAGTGAACTTCTAGCCTTGGAAATCATCTTCTCCATATGTGCCTTCTTTATTTATTTAGCGCATGGCATATCATACGTGGACTTGCGATACATATTAACATTATGCCTAGATTAAAAATAATGCAATAAAATATGAATGTTAAAAAGATCTATATTCAGATACTAATATCTAGGCCAGGGGTGTCAAACACAAGGCCCGTGGGCCGAATTCGGCCCACAATATGGTCGCAACCGGCCCGCAGGGCCGTCCTGAAAAATGTAAGGGGCTGACCCACGTTGCCTCGGCCCGGTCTACCCAGTGCGAAGAGGAAACATGCCAGCAGTTTGGGGAGTGGCGTCAAGGTGGCCATGCCCACCCAGTCAGCCATGCCCAGTGAGTAGCGTCAAGCTGGCCATGCCCTCCCAGTTGGCCACACCAGGGGTGGGTTCTTGCTTACCTCGCTGCTGGTTCACTTTCTCATGCGCTGCGCATGCGTGCGTGCATGTGCAGTGCTAAAAACCAGCTTCTGCGCATGCACAGAAGCAAAAAACAAGATGGCGGCGCCTATGGCGCCGCCGAGAGAACCAGTTCGGGGGGGTGTCCAGCCGGCCATCGCTGCCGGTTTGGCGAGGGGGGGGGATTCCCGCTACCAGTTCTAAAGAACTGGTCCGAACCGGCAGGAACCCACCTCTGGGCTACGCCCACCCGGCCCCCCAAGGTCAGCCCTGATGCAGCCCTCAATGAAATTGAGTTTGACATCCCTGGTCTAGGCATCTAAGTAATTAATAATTAATTAATAATTAATGAGAAACTTCCTAACAGTGAGGACAATTAACCAGTGGAACAGCTTGCCTTCAGAAATCGTGGGCGCTCCAACACTGGAGGTTTTTAAGAAGAGACTAGACAGTCACTGATCTGAAATAGTATAGGTTCTCTTGCTTGAGCAGGGGGCTGGACTAGAAGACCTCCAAGGTCCCTTCCATTCTATTCTAACCATTGAAGCACAGCATCCTTTATATGAACAAAAATAAGATACTAGACTGGTATACAGGTAGTCCTCAATGTACAACCACAATTCAGCCCAACATTTCTTTTATTAAGTGAGACAGTTGTTAAAGTGAATTTTGCCCCATTTTATGAGCTTTCTTGCCATGGTTGTTAAGTGAAACATTGCAGTTGTTATGTTAGTAAAATGGCTGTTAAGTGAATCTGGCTTCCCCATTGACTTTGCTTGTCAGAGGGTTGCAAAAGGTGATCACATGACCCTGGGACACTTCAACCGTCGTGAATATGAGCTAGTTCCCATGTGTCTAAATTTTGATCACGTGACCATGGGGATGCTGCGATGATCTTGTGTGAAAAACCATAATAAGTCACTTCAAACGGTCATTAAACAAATGGTTGTAAGTCGAGGACTACCTGTATGCCCTCAGCTTACAGCCAATCACCATGTGGTCTCTGGTTTGACATGGGATCCCATATATGTGCCTATCCCTGTGTATAGATCAGCTGCGTCTTGGCCCACCCTGACCGGGGATAACGGGACAGCTCTTCAGCTAAATAACAAGAGATTACGAACAGCTAGGGAGGAAAGTTAAAAGAATGAGGAGCACAAGTGGTGCTTTCATCTGTACTTCCAACAAAAGGCCAACATCCTATGAGGGAGCAAAGGATTTTAGAAATGAACCAGTTGCTCAAAAACCAGTGTCGACAACAGAACTTTGGCTTCCTAGACCATGGCCTGCATTACCTACATGTAGGGCTCCTGGCAAGGGATGGACTGGACCTCACAAGAACTGGAAAGAATATATTTGGAAAATGACTGGCTTATCAAAAAGGCTTTAACTAAAATTGAGAGGGGAGGGGGGGCAATCTTCATGACCTATGGAACCTAATTCCCAGCAAAAACCACTAGATAACTAATCATATAAGAAGGAAGGGAGTAAAGAGAAAGAAGAAATAAAAAAGAAAAACATAATGAAGTAGAGAGTGATGAAAAGGATGGAAAATCCAGTTACAAAATAGGAGATAAAAGAAACATACCCAAGACCCATAAAGGATTCAAATGCCTATACACGAACACTCAAAGTTTAGGGAATAAACAGGGTGAACTTGAAGTATTAGTACATGAAGGCAGATATGATGTAGTTGCCATTACTGAAACTTGGTGGGATGAAACTCATGACTGGAATGCAGTGATGGAAGGATACAAACTATTCAAAAGAAACACACCTAACAAAAGAGGAGGTGGAGTTACATCTTATGTAAAAGATCACTACATTTCTACAGAAATACACAAACCAAGGATGAAAATCTCCTAGAATCCATATGAGTCAATATAAAAGGGGGAAATGACATTGCTATAAGCGTATAATTCAGGCCATCCAACTAAGGAGAAGAAACAGATGAACTCTTTGCTAATCAATTAACAAATGTATGTAGGAAACATACCTCAGTAGTAATGGGAGACTTTAACTACCCTGATATCAACTGGGAGACAAACTGCAGCAAGTGGGAGATCAAATAGATTCCTAATCAACTTTGCTGACAACTTTGTAATCCAAAAGGTAGAGGAGGGAACTAGAGCATTCAATATCATCATTCCAGATATTTTTCTAACTAAACTAAATCAGCTAGCTGTACCTGACCACACTTGTAAATGGATCATAAGCTTCCTAACAGACAGGAAGCAGCAGGTGAAACTAGGCAAAATCCCATCAGATACCTGCACAATTAGCACAGGAGCCCCCCAAGGCTGTGTGCTCTCTCCACTTCTCTTCTCTCTATACACCAATGACTGCGTCTCAAAAGATCCCTCTGTTAAAATACTGAAGTTTGCAGATGATACAACAGTGATTGGTCTCATTCAAAACAATGATGAATCTGCATACAGACAGGAGGTTGAACAACTAGCCTTGTGGTGCAATCTTGAACTAAATACACTCAAAATCATAGAAATGGTGGTGGATTTTAGAAGAAAACCTCCTATACTACCACCTCTTACAATACTAGACAACACAGTATCAACAGTAGAGTCTTTCAAGTTTCTAGGTTCTATCATATCTCAAGACTTAAAATGGACAGCTAACATCAAAAAACGTAATAAAAAAAGCACAATAAAGAATGTTCTTTCTGCGCCAACTCAGACAGCTCCAACTGCCCAAGGAGCTGCTGATACAGTTCTACCGATGAATTATTGAGTCTGTCATCTGCACCGCTCTAA
>QLTV01002434.1:725878-760163 GCA_003457575.1 Thermophis baileyi
AAGACCTGGCTTTTCCGGCAGGCCTGGGGCCAATAGTTGTTCTGATTGGCCCATGCATGGTTGTGTGAATGTTTTATTTTAAATATAGTTGGGGGTTTTTTTTTTCCCCTTTCTTTTTTAAATTGTTTTTATATGTTTTATTTTTTATGATGTAAGCCGCCCAGAGTCCTTCGGGAGTTGGGCGGCATATAAATTTTATAAAATAAATAAATAAATAAATAAACGTTATACTTGAAGGTGCTTGTGACACGAATAAAGGAAGATCACCTTGGATCACAACCTCAGCAATCTGCTCTAAAAGGCTCAGCCCCCAAGAATGTTCCCCTTTCTTTTTTAAATTGTTTTTATATGTTTTATTTTTTATGATGTAAGCCGCCCAGAGTCCTTCGGGAGTTGGGCGGCATATAAATTTTATAAAATAAATAAATAAATAAATAAACGTTATACTTGAAGGTGCTTGTGACACGAATAAAGGAAGATCACCTTGGATCACAACCTCAGCAATCTGCTCTAAAAGGCTCAGCCCCCAAGAATGACATGTGGGATTACTTCTGAGTGGTTTCCCTTATTGTTCTTTACCTGTAGCCAGAATCCTGTCAGACTCAAGGAACTACAGGTAGTCCTTGACATACAACAGTTCGTTTAGTGACCATTCAAAGTTACAATGACATTGAAAAAAATGGCATGACCATTTTTCACACGTATGACCCTCACAGCATCTCCGTAGTCACGTGATTTAATTTGGATGCTTGACAACTGGTTCATATTTATGACAGTTGCAGTGTCCCAGGGTCATATGACCATCTTTTGCTTCTGACAAGCAAAGTCAATGGGGAAGCCAGATTCACTTAGCAACCGTGTTACTAATTTAACAACTGCAGTGATTCACTTAACAAATGTGGGAAGAAAAGTTGCAAAATGGGACAAAACTCACTTAACAAATGTCTCACTTAGCAACATAAATTCTGGGCTCAATTGTGGTCATAAGTCAAGGACTACCTGTATTTCATACCTATAGATATACTCTGTGAACTGTCAGGGAGGGGCTGCCTTCGCCCTCTTCCTGCCTACAAGACATTCCAAGTTCTGCCACCTCTTTGCCCTCTGGAAAGCAGCCCCTCCCCCTTAGAAATCCAGACCACAAAAATGGAATTTAAATTGTTAAATTGAAATCCTCAGGCAATATGGTGGCCTTGGGATGAAAGCAGGGGTGAAATTCAAAATTTTCCCCTACCGGTTCTGTGGGCGTGGCTTGGTGGGCGTGGCAGGGGAAGGATACTGCAAAATCCCCATTCCCACCCCACTCAAAATCTCCATTCCCACCCCACTCCAGGGGAAGGATACCAGAGTTGGTATTTGCCGGTTCTCCGAACTACTCAAAATTTCCGCTACCGGTTCTCCAGAACCTGTCAGAACCTGCTGGATTTCACCCCTGGATGAAAGACTAATGGAAAAGATACTCCACACAAGGACATTCGTTTTAGCTGGTAGACTTTTTATAATAAAAGCTTAGAAAATTTGGCCCTTTACTCAGCAAGCAGAAGACAGGAGAGATATCTTGATATCCCTCTTAAGTGAGGGATAAATAATATTGCTTCAGGAAGGTTGTGGATTGTTGGTTTTAACTCAAGTATTCTATTTTCATTTATTATTTGTATCGTAGATTTGTAATTTTTTCTACTCTATGCAGAGTTGCACGATTGTGAAAAATTCGTCACCTGTTCCAGTACAGGCATCTATGGGGTAACTGAGGGCATCCTGACATGGAGATGCAAACTCTGCCACTGTTAAACTGACATCACAACACCACAACTACCAAAGGGCAGGGCTTGCATTGCAACAGCCTATGGGCCTCACTATGCCCTCATTCCTGGCACCTAGAATAAAAGAATAAGAATTGCTCTTCTGCTGCTTTGGGCTCAATAAATTGGCAAGAATTGGTCCATCTCTGCTTGTCTGAATTCATCTTGCCCAGAGTCTACCCACGGACTTCTCAACTGGCAAAGCCAAGGGATGACCCACCAAAAGTCCCCTTGGTCTTCTCTAGGGATGTGAAGATTGCAGTGTACAAGCAATGCTGCAGACTATATGGTCTTCTGTATAACACCTGATCATTTCAGTCCTGATGTCAGCAAAAATCCATTGAGGGGTTACCAGTGATAATGACATATCTAGTTTAACCTTGACTTTATATTTCTTTCTTTCTAAATGCACTTTCAATTCAGTCTCAATCTTGTCAGGTCAAATGTGTTCCTCTTCCATAATATCTTTTAGACACATCTCCATAGAGGTAGGTGTGTCTATTGATATTAAAATTAATGGCTTTCAGAGGAAGAAATGGCAAACTGAAGACAGTTCTGAAAAGCAGAGCTGGCAACTGAAGTGGAATGAACAGTTGGCATGTAGACCATCTTTAATAATTCCTCTCCTGAAAAGGAGAGGTCTTGATATCACCTACAAATGCTCCAGACAGCTGCTCCTCATGAACAGAGCACATGACAGGGGTGGGTTTAGAGCTTTGGGAGACAAGGGATTAGCCACCTTGCTCAAACTTACCACTAAGTGTAGGAGATAACTCGGCTGAGCCCGAGGGAGGGGTCAAAAACAACATCAGGGTCAAGTTCCTTTGTGGCCACAAGAGATCTAAATCCAACCCACTTTGAGTTCCATTGATTCTTATCTACGCCAATTTGCTTTGGCCACTACTGTTCAGATTCTTCGCGAGAGCATAAGCTTGCAATAAACCTTTATATTCATTTGAACTGCCTGGACTTCTGATTTCCTGCACTTGACACTAAATTTGCATACTTCCATTTCTAATTAGTTTTAGAAATTGCTTCTTAACTGTTTTTCAGCAGTAGGAATCTTTGGATCGACAAATTTGATAGCAACGGGGAAGTTTTCTTCAGTCCTTAGCAAAAGAAAGTTTTAACTACAAGTTTAAGAACTTTCCATGGGAAATACTTTTGTTTTGATTTAAAATAATAATATTAAGGTTTTAAAAATTGGGCACTAGAGGGAATTAGAGGAAAGAAAAGATTGCAATGAAAGGAGAAGAATACATACATTTGAATTACAAGTACAGAATGAAGCAAAATATCCTAGCACTGAACATATTGAGGGACATTTTTTAGCAATGGACTAACAATCACAGTTTTGATGTGCTGAATAGTTGCTTACACTAACAAGTCCTCTAGTTGAGTTTCTTTTGAATAATAACCCTTTATATCCTAACATGGTATTTATCATGTTGTGTGAATAACCCAATGCCTACCTTTTCCTATGGGGCCAAAAGAAACTCCTCTTTTTTGAAGGATTGGTAGCTAGGATGATATATCTGATAAACCTTATACTTCGAAATTCACACTTAAATCTTATTAAGAGTCCATGTTAAGCTGGTGCAGAGTGTCTTTGGCACATTACCTGGACTTCTCAAACCCTATGTTAACATCATTCAGGCAAGTTAAATTTGTAGGCTGTAATGAGTGAGGTATGATCTTCTGGTGATGTTGACAAAAAAGCCTTTATATTTGGACAGCTCAGACAAGAGAGACTGAAACATCCAGCATCCTCGGCATGCCCTCAAATCACCTGACAAACTGCCTGAAGAACTTCTCCTCCTTTAGTGGACATTTGTCACCAGATGTGGTTCTGCTCTATGCTACTTGCCTAGATTTTAGGATCACAGTTCTCTCTGCAGGATGATAATCAAGGATTCGTGATTGGTTACACTATCAACTTTCTTCCATATAGATAGAAATGAAAATATTTGAATCTAAGTAGCATTCCAACATATTTGGGTTTTTCCCCCAATCTGATTCATGAAATGAGTGTCTTGTTGCAGCATCTTTTTTCCTGCAAGAAAACATCACTCAAACTATTCTTCAATTTTGTGACATTATTTACCTTTCCCATGAACTTCTAAGCTTGTTTCTCGCATGTCAGTTTTGGCATAACTGCAACTGCCTTTACTTTCGCCTTGTCTGATTTAATGCCATCTTTCATTAATATTCCTACAAAATACTGTACTTCTTGTACTTTAATATTGGATAACCTGTTTGTTTGTTTGTTTAAATCAGCTTTCATCAGTGTCACACAAGAGTGCCCTTCATGTATATCCTGATTCCTGGAGTGCCTTTCATCAATTGTGTGGTGCACTGAAACACTTCAGGCCCAGAACACAACCCACACTGCCTGCCTGCACTGAAAATTGACCTGATGTATTAAAAATACATAGCTATGTGTTTTTTTTCATCCACTGGTATATATCAACATTTAGCTGATCCATTCAGCATTGTGCCTGCAAGTTCTGCTAAGAATATCTATGGATATTCTGCTAAGAATTCACTCATATCAGAGTGAATTCAATCAAATCATAAGACTCTGATTGAATAAATTTGTTTAATTCTTTTTGGTCTGGGCAAATCCTCAGATTTCCATCTTTCTTGTGAACTAAAGCCAGGGAATGTCTCCTTCAGTTGCTTCTTCAATCCAAGGAATTCTTCCCCTCATTTCCATTCTGCCCAGTTCTGCTTTCGGCTTTCTTTTTGATGCTACTGATATATTTCTCATAGCATACCCTGAACTAATTTTCTGCAGCATGGCTTTAAAACTGTCAGGTTCAACTGCATGACTCAGTAATAAATGCCTTGCAAAAAGCCAGCAGGATCTCCATGGGGATGAGGGTCCACAGGCTGGTCTGATGCAGGGGTGGGTTCCACTTACCTTCCCTACCGGTTCGCATCGGTAGGGATTACAGCACATTTGTTTTCAGAATGCCTATACTCATTCACAAAAATACTGTGTGCACGATCCTCATTTCTTTGTCTCTCAAAAACATCTTCCCCTTTCTGGCCCTGATTAGCGTGACTTCCTCAGAGACTAAGAGTGATCAGACTCAGTTTGTGGAAGGCAAGGCTGATAAATGAGTCAAGATACGTTACCAGTGTGGTGAAGATGAAGTGGTAGTATTCTGTCATCATCCCCATCGCCATGGCCTGGGAAAATGCAGAGAGAAGGAGGTTAAAAGACTACCTGTGAAATTGGGCCCAAAGGAAGAGGCACCCAAGGCCTGATGAGAAAGGACCACTTTGCTGATGGACAAGCAGCTCCTGGAAGCTGAGATCATCCCCTTTGCTAGGAGGACCAATGCTGGTCAAGAATCCCTGCTTGTTAGGCCTGAGGACCCTTCTTGCAATATGAAACATCTCCTGGAGGTTTGATTGCACCATGACAGCTGCCATCTTGAGAACTACAAAGGGATAAGAGCCAAACTGGATCAAAAGGCCAAAGTTTATGGGAAGCACAATGACATGGGGTGATTGGAGTACTGGTTTGCCATGTACTATACAGCTATTTAAGAAATAATCCTGGGTCGCTTCTTCATCAAAGTGAGGAAACTCTAGTTAGAAATGTCAGTGAACATTCTCAGTCTCAGAGTTGTCTGGAAGTTGAGTCATGGCAATTGGACTCGCTGGAATGTACCAACTCCTAAAATCCTTAAGGGTCATTAAGTGTGGCCTCCCTGGTGAACCTGTGAAGTGGTCTTAATCTTCCTGGGGATTGATGAGAGAGCACCATAAAAAAAATGAGGGATAGGTTGTGTATAAAGTTTCCACCTCTATTGAGGGAAGAGTTTTCCAGTTTTAGGATTATAATTTTTAGCATTAGAATTTTAGGAGTTGCTACATTCCAACAACTCTCTGCCTACTCAGATTCCCCCTAACCAACTTGCTGAGACTGAAGAAGCTACTTGGACAAACGGTGAAACATTTCAAACCAACAAGAAAATAAGTCCAGTTGCCATGTCCCAACTTCCAGTCTTCTTAGAAATATTTCCTGGGTCAAAGAAATTGTGAAAGAAATCAATATGCAACTGAGAATGGGATGCTGGGAATTTCTCCTTATTTGTAGGTTGAATCTCTCCTTGATCAGTTTCCATCCATTATTCCTTGTCTGGCCTTCAGGTGCTTTGGAAAATAACTTGACCCCTTCTTCTCTGTGGCAGCCCCTCAGATATTGGAACATTGCTATCATGTCTCCCCTGGTCCTTCTCTTCACTAGACTAGCCATGCCCAGTTCCTGCAACTGTTCATCATATGTTTTAGACTCCAATCCCCTAACCATCTTTAAGGCTGGGACGAGGGATTCGAAACTTTGTGCCATGCTGTGGGAGCCCCTGGCCGTTCCAAGGTCATGGAATGGAAGGTTATGCTGTGGTGGCGCAGTACTGCAGGCTACTTCTGCTGACTGCCAGCTGCCTGCAATTTAGCAGTTCGAATCTCACCAGGCTCAAGGCTGACTCATCCTTCCATCCTTCCGAGGTGAATAAAATGAGGACCCAGATTGTTAGGGGCAATATGCTGACTCTGTAAACCGCTTAGAGAGGGCTGTAAAGCACTGTGAAGCGGTATATAAGTCTAAGTGCTATTGCTATCGACTTTGTTGCTCTTTCTTTACTCTTTCTAGAGTCTCAACATCTTTTTTGTAGTGTGGAGACCAAACTGGATGCAGTATTCTAGGTGTGGTCTTATTAAGGCTTTATAGAATGGTATTAGTACTTCACGTGATCTTGATTGAATCCCTTTGTTAATGCAATTTAGGATTGCTTTGACTTTTTTGGCTACCACTGCACACTGCTTTCTTATATTTAATTGGTTGTCCACTAAGACTCCAAGATCCCTCTCACAGTTACTGCTATTAAGCCAGATTTCACCCAGTCTATATGTGTACGTTTGGTTTTTCTTGCCTAAGTGTAAGACATTACTTTTCTCTACATTGAATTTCATTTTGCTAGTTAGGGCCCAGGGTTCAAGTCTGTCAAGATTGATCTGGATCTTGAGCCTATCATCTAGGGTGTTGGCTATTCCTGCCAGCTTAGTATCATCTTCAAATTTGATGAGTTTCCCTTCTATTTCCTCATCTAAGTCGTTTATGAAGATATTGAAGATATTGAAGAATACTGGGCCTATTCTATCTCTCTATTAATGCAGCCTATGATTGTATTGGCTTTTTTGGCTACTGTCACATACTGCTTTCTTATATTTAAATGATTGTCCACTAGGACTCCAAGATTTCTCTCACAGTTACTGCTATTGAGCCAGGTTTCACCTAATCTGTAGCTGTACATTTGGTTTTTCTTGCCTAACTGTAGAACCTTACTTTTCTCTCCATTCAATTCATGTTGTTAGATAGGGCCCAGTGTTTGAGTTTGTCATGGTCCATCTGGATCTTCTGGGCTATTGGCTATTCCTGCCAGCTTAGTGTCATCTAAAAATTGACATTGACAGAATAGGAAGGACTAAGAAGAGGATTCAGGGACTTGAGGACATGCTTTATAAGGACAGGCTGAAGGAACGAACCCAAGATGCTCACCCTGAAAAAAGACAACTTAAAGGAGACATGATAGCCACATTCAGGTACATGAGGAGCTGCAAGAAAAATGAACTATCAACAACTATTTCCATGATGTAAAAACCAGGACCAGAAACTACAGATATGTTACAGGTGCTTCCAGACCTTGCTCCTCATTCTACTTCTCATGTCTGCTCTAAATCGAAGCCAGTATGACTAGCAACTGAAAGATTGAACTGCAGTCACAAACTTGAGCTTCATCACTGAGCAGAGATATGAAAAGCACCATCAGAACTGCTAGGCCTTGTAATACACACACAGAGACACACACACTGGGTGCAGTCAAAGATGATCCGGAACTCTCTTCCCCGTTTCATCTCCTTTAGCAGAGGCCGGGAATCTTCTGTGTCGAGGGGCAACTGGCGGATTTTCAAACGGATGTTGTATCTGGATGGAGCCATAATCAACTCCTGCAGCCGGATAAGGCCTTGGGGAAGACAAGGACCAACACAAAATAGGAGGCATGAGTTGTGCGGGCATTCTGACCCATGCCACTGCTTCCCAAGAGAGGACAAGGCAGTACAGGGTCATGAGAGGACAGAATTTCTTCACTGGAGAATTCCTGGTGTGTTATGGACTAATCCAGGTTAGTGAATCTAGCACTCTGAATTATGCAGGGCAATAAAAAGCCATCTTCCCAATGTCAAATGGATTTGAAAGTTCAGACAAAGGCTCATTAGGGAAAATTTATTCCATTGTACAGAAGAACAATCTGTGATTGCAATTATGCTATTGTGTTATCACAAAACAATTCAGAAAAACACCTGGCCCAGACAAAGTATCGCTGAATCTACATAGGTGAGCAGGTTTTGCAATTACAAGTGACAGCAGCAGCAGCAAGTTTAAGCTAAGGACATGAAAGCTGAGAAGAACAAGTGTCATTAAATGGCATCCTAGTGCCAGAAGCAATCCTTTGACATCTTCTCCTCCAGAAAATGTGTGCATGCTGTTGGCTCAAGTATCTCCTTGATGGAGGAATCACCAGTTCTCTCTCCTCTGGGGAAAGACAGCAGAGCTGGACCCTTCCCTGCTTGAGATCTGAAGGAGGAAGTCCAGCCTAGCAGTCAAAGCAGCATGGTAGAGATTCATCTGAGGGAGGTCATCAGACTGCTCTGAGAAAGACAACGGGCAGGGACAGGGACAGCCTTTTCATATTGCAGCCAAGGAGAGACGTTACCAAGGAGGCCCAAAGGTGCTTTTTCACTTTGTTTTTCCTTGAAGATGTTTTGCTTCTCATCCGAGAAGCTTCTTCAGTTCATGGCAACATGGACAACCATGACCTGGGTGACTGAGAATCTCCATATACATGACCGTGGAGATCCACTAAAAGAAATGAACAAGTTCCAGCAGACTAGAAGAGGCCACCATTATTCTTTAATATGCTAGTACCGTGATGGCGAACCTATGGCATGCGTGCCACAGGTGGCACGCGGAGCCATATCTGAGGGCACGCGAGGCGTTGCCCTATGTCAGCTCCAGTGTGCATGCGTGTGCTGGTCAGCTGTTTTTTGGCCTTGGGGAAGGCCATTTTCGCCCTCCGGAGGCTTCAGGAGGCTTCCTTGAAGCCTCTGTTGGGCGAAAAACGGCCCAACGGGCAAACCGGAAGTCCATTTTTACAAACTTCCAGTTTGCCCGTTGGGCCGTTTTTCACACTCCGGAGGCTTCAGGGAAGCCTCCTGAAGCCTCTGAAGGGCGAAAAGAAGCCCAACGGGCAAACCAGAAGTCCGTTTTTCTGAACTTCCGGTTTGCCCGTTGGGCTGTTTTTCGCACTCCGGAGGCTTCAGGGAAGCCTGAGGGTGAAAAACAGCCCAACAGGGGGCGCATGTGCAGGGATGCGCGCATGCGCAGTGTGGCGTGCAGTGGGGGGGTTTGTGTGCTGGCACGTGCACGCACTAGTGCGCGCGGACACTCTCATTTTTGGCACGCAAGAAGAAAAAGGTTCGCCATCACTGTGCTAGTAGCACTTGTTTTGCAGCCACTCCGAAGTGAGTTAGAAATATTATTTAGTAGCATATTAATATTATTTTAATATATTTATACTATTTATTTATTTATTTATTTATTAAATTTATTGACCACCCATCTTACCCCAAGGCAACTCTGGGTGATTTGCAATATTTTAAAGATAAAATTTTACAAAACCTATACACAATAGGAACTAAATAATAAAGAAAAGATAAATACTCAACCCTAACTAAAAGTTGGGGAGGGAGGGAATAGGATGAGTGGGGTGTGAGTGTGAGATCTGTTATTAGTCTGTCAACCATCCCAATGTGAAGCCCTCCATTGGAGCCCCAAGCCAGCTGGCAGAGTCAGGTCTTTACTCAAAGAATGGCATATTTTAAATGATTTGTTAAAATGTCCACAGAGTCATAATTTAAAACAAGCAATTCTAAACTGCCCCCCATTCAGTGAGGAGGGAGCCAACAGGGTTCTGCCAGGAGGAATCACACTTTTCATGCTCCTACAGAAAAGGCTCTGCTCTGTGACTTCATCACATGACAGAACCTACAATGTGGAGAGAAAATTAAGGATTGCCCAATGAAAGAGGAGTTGGAGCACAAGGGCAGCCCACACTAGTGGAAACAGGACTATCACCATTGTATCTCGCATAGGAAGAGCCAGGGGACATAGCTGCAAGAGACTCTGGTGACAGGGTCAGTCTGGTCCAATCTCCTGAATGTTGGCAACTGTAACACCTGTTCCCTTCCTTGGTAGCCACCATCCATATTTTCCCTGAGCTTAGGGAATAGGGCCAATGGAAACATTTTTGACAAGGGACACATCCCCGGTCCAACTTACCTGTGCTGTCATCGTACACCACAGTGGCTGACCTCCACTTCAGGTACTGTACAAGGTCCAAGATGGCATGGCTGAGAGAGGCATAATCCGGGTAGAGATTGACATAGAAGGTGTCCTTATTGTCCAAAGGGTGATGCTTCCACCGCAGCTGTATGTGAGGAACCTCCAGCGCATTGCAGATGGACTGGACCGCATTGGTGCATGAGCCCTGAGAAGGCCCAAAAATGGCTACAACGCCCAGGGCAAGCTGGTCACAGGCTGGGAAGAAAAGGATCCAGACCGTTAGCCAGACTTACTCTGGAGGATATCCGGTGTGATTTACAGAAGCCATGGTGTGGCTGACCAACCCGCCCAGGAGCCTCCCAGGTGTTACTCCATCTCACCAGCAAGTAATTGTAAAGTTCATTTAGCTCTTTAGTACTAAGCATGATGTGTCTTTCTGTGCTTCTTTCTGTACCCATTAGCTTTTCATTCTTACTTTAAGTTTTCATTTTCCCTAGTGGTTTGTACACTATGACTGTGTTTTCATCCATTACCAGTACTGGTGACAGCTTTTCAGTGGTGTGTGCATGGTGCAGTTGGCATGAATCACACAATGCAAAGGTGCTTAAACAGCAACAGACTAAGCCATCTCTTGACCCTGCTTGTTGTGAAACTGGCGCAGCACCATAGCAAACTGGTGCTATGCCCCCTCCGAAGGCTTCCTGGATCCCTACAAGAACTACATCATCTTGAGGGCAGTGCTGTCCAATGGCTAAACGGCCATAAGCTTAGCCATTCTAGTAACTGCTCATACATCATTTAACTTTATTCACAAAAGTCTGTATTACAGCAAGCATTTCACAAATATCATAAAGAGAACACAGATGTTGGCTCTGGCTTTGGGTTCAGTTAGGATCAAAATACATGGAATTTCCATTCCCGGCTATTAAAGGCAGATCAGAAGAGTTGTGTATCTTCAGAGTTGTAGCCCAGGGCTGTATATTTGTTATCCCCTCAGCTTTCCAGGGTTGTGACATACTGAGTACACACATCCTTCAGCAAAATGATTTGTGACACTGAAATGTTTCCAGAATACCACGAGACTGGAGGAAAGAGATTTCTGAAGGAAGGTGATTTGACAAAGCCTACAGAAAGGACTCTTGGGGCCTTTAGGAATGGGCTGTAGGCATTTCTAGACCAAGAAGACAAATTAGGCCTATGCAGAAGGCATGAATCAGTCTTGGTACCTCATTTTGAGCCATAAAAGCCACCTGACCTGCCTTGCCAATCAGAGAAACTCCAAAGGCCACCCAACAGCATGGCATATCAAGCAAGGCCGATTGGCTTCACCCAGGCTTTGAGTCAAATGGCATCTGTTCATGCACTGAGGACATGCAAAAGGGCCAGAGAAGGGGCTGAAGAGAAGCAATGGAATGACCAGATCCATGACATGGCACTTGTACACGTGGACTGGAACAGCTATATATACGTTCCAGTCCCCATGTAAGAGTGTCATGTCATGGATCTGTTTTCGTGACTGATTTTGTTCAACATCTTTGAATCAAATGCCTCCATTGAAACTTATGGCATTGCTAATGCAAATGTTAACTTAGGCAGAGAACTGAAGTTCTGGCAACTGATCTATGTGAACTTTATGTCCACATAGGCTACACTAAGGTTGGCGGCACATGAATGCATGCTAGTCTGGACATTTCAGAGCTGGTTTGCTGAACTCAACAAAAAATTAGGTATCGGTTCGAACCGGTGCGAACCACCTGAATCCCACCACTGGTCCAAATGCATACACTGCTTCAGAGGTTTTTAAAGATTAATATACAACTGAAACCAGAACTTTTCCTTCTGGGACTACTGGATAAATAGTTGGAAAAAATGGAACTTTGTTTTTATATATCATAACTGCAGTGAGCTTATTGTACATACGAAGATTGAAAGATCTGCAATACTACAATGGAGGAATAGTTGGTGAAAATGATAGAACTTTCTGAGATGGTCAAATTGACCTGTTTCCAGTCTGTACATTTATTACAGACTGGAAACTGTTTGTATAAAACAAGAAAAAATGAACTTACGATTTGTGATTTTGACAATTGGATAGGACAGACTATAGAAAGAAAAGATCATGATGGAGACAGGGGGGGGGAGAGAGAGAAGGAGAGAGAGAGCGAGAGATTGTAGAACACTGAATAAGTAATGCCATGTGTATTTCTGTGTGGAGGTGAGACAGTGAAGAACTGTCTTTCCCCGAGTACACATGGGAAATGATTTTTGCCATAACGTGAAGCTCAAATAGCAATAGCAATAGCACTCAGACTTATATACTTATATATAGTGCTTTACAGCCCTCTCTAAGCGGTTCACAGAGTCAGCATATTGCCCCCAACAATCTGGGTCCTCATTTTACCCACCTTGGAAGGATAGAAGGCTGAGTCAACCTTGAGCCTGGTGAGATTCGAACTTGGCAGAGTTAGCCTGCAATACTGCATTCTAACCACTGCAAAGGAAGGAAGGAAGGAAGGAAGGAAGGAAGGAAGGAAGGAAGGAAGGAAGGAAGGAAGGAAGGAAGGAAGGAAATAGACTTATATACCGCTTCACAGTGCTTTTACAGCCCTCTCTAAGCGGTTCACAGAGTCAGCATATTGCCCCCAACAATCTGGGTCCTCATTTTACCCACCTTGGAAGGATGGAAGGCTGAGTCAACCTTGAGCCGGTGAGATTTGAACCGCCGAACTGCAGCTAGCAGTCAGCTGAAGTAGCCTGCAGTACTGCACTCTAACCACTGCGCCATCTCGGCTCTTAATTAATCTGTACTGATTAATGTCAATTTTGCAATGCACAGAAACAACAGAAAATACTGGCTCCTGACTTCCAGTGAGGATCGTGGTGAACTGGAGAAGATAAGAAGAGAAGGATTAGGAAGGACATGATAGGTATCTTCCAGTACTTGAGGGGTTGTCACATTGACTTATTTTCCAAAGAATCAAACTGCAGTACAAGAAGTAATGGGTGGAAGCTTGTAAAAGAGAGATCCAATCTAGAAATAATGAGAAATTTTCTCATATTGAGAACAATTATCAATGGAACAGCTTGCCTCTGGGAGTTGTGGGTGCTCCATCACTGGAGATTTTCAAGAAAAGATTGGGTGGCCATATGTCTGGGATGCAATAAAATCTCCCATCTTGAGCAGGGAGTTGGAATAAAAGATCTCCAAGGTCCCTTCTAGCCTTATGATTCTACAGCAGTGGTGGGTTGCTGCCGGTTCGGACCGATTCTTTAGAACTGATAGCTCTGACTCCAAGCCAAGAGAGAACCGGTTCTTTGTATCCGTGAAAGTGGGCCCACCCGCCCACCCCTGGGTTATACTGACCTTTATCTCTGCTTCCGAAGCCCAGCTGATCAGGGGCGGCAGATTGAATTGTCGCTCCGCCGCTGTTTTCCGTGCTCCTTGCCTAGTTTGCAACGCGTAAGTTCTATTTCCTCTGAACTGCGCATGCGCGTGCAGCGAAGTGCGCAGCGAAGCACGCAGCGAAGCGCGAAGCTGGTAGCAACCCACCACTGTTCTACACTATGTCTATATCTATGTCTAGACTCTAGAGGTTTCCGAAGGAGTGGGACAACATTGTGAGATGAACAGCAGCCAGAGGCTGAATGGTGGCTGGTGAAGTCTCTCTGGATAAAGAAGAGATTGTGAGATTACCCACTTGTACTCTGGACAGTTGCTCCTCATGAGTAAACTGCAGAAATGGAAGTTTTTGCAGTCAGCTCACGAATTGAGCAGCTGTTCTAAGCTCTAACCACTTAAGCTCACAACCTTAGTGTAGCCTATGTGGACATAACGTTCAGGTGAACTTCATTTTCTTCATTTCTTAATCCCTTTGGATTTAATGAATTTATAACTTTAGAGGGATTTTTTGAGTGATAGGAAAAGATTTCACTTGGTGAGTTATCATTTTTTTGGATTAGAAAGCAATAAATGAAAAAACAAATGACTTACAAGTTTTCTGACAAAAAGCATAAAAAGGAATTAAAGTAAGAAAGATTTTGACAGTTAAAGGAGACAATTATTTTGAAAGACTGTTTTTTAGTGAAACTCTTTAGACCAAATTGTACTAAATTAAATTAGGCAAAAGAACTGGATCTTCGTGGAAATGCTTTTTGTTTATTGTCAAAGAGTTCAAACAGTTGGGGAATTATACAAAACAAAACCATAATATAAGCCAGAGTATGGTGTTGATTGTAACTATGTTAGATGTTGGATTGTGATACTGATTGCAACTTTGAAGTACCCTTGAAGATAGAAGTATTAAAGGCAAAAGAAGACCTCCCCAAAATGGAAGGGAAGAAAAAAAGAAAAGGGGAGAAGATTGCTTTTACCTTTTCACTTGAGTGAGATTCTTTCATAATGGCAACTACTTGAAAAACTGCAAGAATGGAGGGAGGATGGAATTGTTAGAGCAATGCGCAGAAAGGAATTACACCAGAATTTCTGCAGACATTATTTGAGCAAATGAGAAATACTGTAATTAGAAGCACGTGATACCAAACTGACAGTTTTTGAAAAAGGGAATGGCTGGAAGACATGTAAAGATGAAAGATGAAATAAAACAAGAAGTTAATAAGATGGAAAGCTCTGTACAACAAACCTCTGGTGAGATAAAACAAACTAATGACAAAGGAAATTATACTGAGTAAGATAGACGCCGTAGGCTGAGATTGGAAAGACAGAGAATTTGGCACCCCTGGAATTGAAAGTGAAGGAATTTTGCTTGAGACTTAGATGCTTCTGATGAAGATATTAGAGAAAAGATTATTAAAGCCTTGACAATTTTTGGGGAGTGGGAAGTAGGATACAGAGGCAGAAATTGATGATGTTTATAGAATAAATTCAAGGTTTGAAAGAACAAGAAATGTTCAAAGGTGTTTTTTTTTGCTACACTTTGTCATTTCCCTTCCCCATTTCCCTATTATCTTTATTTTCATTTGTATTTTATATTATGAAATTTGATTAAAAATAAAAAAAGAAAAGAAAGATGACAAGGGATCAGATTTTGCAGCAGGACAAATATAATTGTTCTTAAAGGAATTCCTATCAGAAGGAATTGTGTGATTGTTATGTTTAAACAGCAGAGGTTTAGGCTGAATTCTGTCCAGATGATGAGATAATTATATTCAAGGAAGAATTGAAGGAGATGCAAATTGAGCACTCGGAGGAGACTACACAAAAAATCCATCAGAGAAAGAAACTGAAAGGGATGATGCTAGCTGTTACTAGTATTGATTTTTAAAAAATGGCTTGATTATGGATTACAAATGTCTTAACATGAATATAAATGGAGCAAATGCTCCTCAAAAGAGATGAAATATTCTATTATTTTAAAAAAATTGAAGCAAGATACAATCTGACTACAAGAGACACATATTAGAAAAAAGATATACAACATTTGATTTTAAAAATTTGGATGAAGAATTTATTCAGTAGAAGCAAAAAAAGCTGGAAGATATACAAGACAGTTTAGATTTAGGCTTACTAAAACCAGAACTGGCATTGGTGTTGACAGGGGATTGGAACTGAGTAATTTCCCATAACTGGATAGAACAGTGTTTCTCAACCTGGGCTGCTTTAAGATGTGTAACTTCAACTCCGAGGTGGCGCAGTGGTTAGAGTGCAGTACTGCAGGCTACTTCAGCTGACTGCTAGCTGCAGTTCGGCGGTTCAAATCTCACCGGCTCAAGGTTGACTCATCCTTCCATCCTTCCGAGGTGGGTAAAATGAGGACCCAGATTGTTGGGGGCAATATGCTGACTCTGTGAACCGCTTAGAGAGGGCTGTAAAGCACTGTAAAGTGGTATATAAGTCTAAGTCAGTGGTTCTCAACCTTCCTAATGCCGCGACCCTTTGGCACGATGATGTCATCACACCACGACCCTTTGGCACGATAATGCGGTGTCTCAGTTCATAAGACCATCGGAAATATGTGTTTTCCGATGGTCGTAGGCGACCCCTGTGAAAGGGTCGCTCGACCCCCAAAGGGGTCGCGACCCACAGGTTGAGAACCGCTGGTCTAAGTGCTATTGCTATTGCTAACTCGTTGAAGTCCACACACATCTTAAAGTAGCCCAGGTTGAGAAATACTGAAGAATTTCTGAGAAAAAGAGTAAAATCATTCTAGACAAATTGCCAACTTTTTTTTAATTTAATGAATGGGTTTGCGCTGGTTGATATTTGGAGACAGAAAAATGGCAACTCAGGAGAGTAGACCTACTTCCTAAAAGGACATAGATCCTTTTTAAGAATAGATATGATTTGCATTTCAAAGAACATGTTTACTAAGGTTTCTAATTCTGTAAATTTGGTTTATAAAAAGAAATCCAGTTCCTTTCGATAGAGATTAAATGAAGCGCTGTTAAAACAAAGCAGTAGTGGAGGAATGTAAATTAAAATAATTTTTTAAAGATAATTTAGGCAAAAGCACTGATTTAAGAATGGTTTGGAATGCAAGCAAAGCTTTTATCAGGTTATTTTATATATATAAAATAGTGAACTCAAAAAGAAGAGTCAAGAGAAAATACAAGCTACTTTGGACAAAAAAAAAAAAGAATTAAAGAAATTCCCAGAGAAGATTAGTATTTCTCAATAAATTAAGCTATTACAATGACAGTTATCTATGTTAATAGTAAGAGAAAAGGAAAGAAAATTGAATTTGCAAATAAACCAAGGAAGTAACTCACATATAAATCATGAAAAGAAAAAGAGAAGAAAATGATGTTGAAATGATAAGAGGGAGATACAGTATTAATGTACAATGTGGCCATATAAAAATATTTTATCAATATTATTTTAATTTGCATAAAGCAAAATACACAGAGAAAATACATGATCTAAAGAAACAAAATTTATCAAGGATTATAGAAGAACAAAGACAATGTATAAATGGACCTATAATAATAAGGGAAATTTCTGAAGCTATAAAAAGCCAGGAAAGACAAGACTGATTATCAGGGGTTTACTATAAATGCTCTGAGGATGAACTTTTATAACCTCCACAAAACATGATGAATTCTATCTTATAAAGAGAAAAGATGCCAGAGGGTTAGCAAGAAGCTAATATAGCACTAATACCTAAAGAGGTATAAAATTCAACTCTTAACAAGAAACTCTAGAATGATACCACTACTGAATAACAACTACAAGATGTTCACTATGATTTCAGCTGAAAGATTGAAAATAATTTTGCAATAATTTATTCATGAGGATCAATGTGAGTTTTTACCTAAAAGACCATTAAGGGACAATATGAGGAGCAACATAATGAGAAGCAAACTCTATTGATCTTGGATACAGAGAAGGCTTTTGACTATTTGAATTGGGCTTCCTTGTTCAAGATATTGAAAGACATCAACTTTGGAGAGAATTTTATAAAACGAGTGAGATCAATTTGCCCTTCACATAAAGCACAAATCATTGTTAATGGAGTTCTAACAAAACTATGCAAGTTAGAAAAAGGAATAAGACAAGGCCGTCCATTGTCTCCTCTCCTGTTTATTCTAGTTCTTGAAATACTGAATAGACACATAAGATGATGAGAGGATTGTGGGAATAAAGATTTTAAAAGGAACCTATAAACTAAGAGCTTTTGCAAATGACTCGATCTTGGTTTTGGAAGATTCTTTAAAGAAACTTGAAGTTTTAATGGGTAAATTAAAAGCATTTGGTGCATTTGCAGGAAACAAAGATGTTAACAAAAATATGAAAATACAAGATCCAACTGTCAGATCCAAGTTCAAAGATGAAACAGCAAAATCCAATTGAGTCCAGTTATTTGTTTATACTAATAGACAGAATCTTGCCAGATTAAGTTACTAGATATTTCCTGAGAGACTCCGCTGTGTGGCTACCCTGAATCTCTTTCTCCTTCTTCCATCTGGCTGGGGATGGTGCGGCCTCTGATTTTGGACCTCTCTCTCTGGAATGTGTTGCCTTCTACCTAGGAAGCCATAGTGCAACTGATGAGATCTCTCCTCCTTCTCCAGCTGCACATTCCATCACATCACTCCCCTCCTCAAAATTGTTCCCCTCCCCCTCCAAGTTCTCAGGATTGCTGGGCAGTAAAGGCAGGGACAAAAGTGCAAGTGTCGAACTTTCATGAGTCTGACAACTCTCCCAAGTCAAATGACTTGTCCTGCAAAACAGCCACAGGATTAGAGAACAATTGCCTGCTTTCCCTTGAGAACTGAATACCTGTGGTAAAAGTCCGGGACATTCTGGCCTTGGTTTCATCTTGTCCTTGTGTCCCCTGTGAGCAAACTCCCACTCCACTCACAATAGCAATAGCACTTAGACTTATATATCACTTCACAGTGATGTACAGCCCTCTCTGAGCAGTTTACAGAGTCAACATATTGCCCCCAACAATCTGGTTCCTCATTTTATCAAGCTCGGAAGGATGGAAGGCTGAGTCAAACTTGGGCTGGTGAGAATCGAATTGCCGAACTGCTGGCTGTTGGCAGTCAGCAGAATTAGCCTGCAGTACCACATTCTAACCATTGCACCATGGCTCATGACTCACAAACTCCTCTTCTTGCTTGGAAGCATCTGGAAAATTGAGGAGCTGGAGAGGCCTCAGTATCCCCAAGGCCTCTCCAGCTCCTCAATTTTCCAGACACTTCCAAGCAGATGAAATCTTGAAGTGCTGACCTGTCTTACATTCTCCCACAAACGCTCTGTCTCTGGGGAGCCCTTCCCATGTATCAAACACCAAATTCCATTCCCTCTCTCTTCTCCAACCACAATCACAGGTGAGGGTGATGGATCCCAGGATCACAGAGAACTGGGAGGCGGTTCCTTGAGAGCAAGGAGCAATGAAAAAGAGGCTGGAACTTCATCAAAATTTAGTACCTGCAAGTAAAAGGCTACTGGGTTTACCTGTTGCATGATAGTGAAAGGGCCCACAAGTTTAGAGTCCAACTTCTTTAATGGCTTGGTTGAAATTAATAGAAAGCCATTCTTTGCCCCCTTCTAAAATCACTGTCTAGGAACATCTGCTGTTTTCTTGTATGCTGTCTTTGGCCTGAGCAATTGTTCCTGTAATAGGCCATGAGCTGCTTGCTGTTCCTGCTGCACTAGGAACAATTCCCTCCTGGCTGGTTGTAGGTAAAACCCTTGGGTAGATTCCATACGTTGCTTGGAACTGATGAGTGCATAAAACTGCTGAATTCTGCTAATGGGAGAAGTTCTCTTGGCTATACACATGCTCTAACATCAGATTCTGTTGTAATACAGGTAGTCCTTGACTTACAACCATTCGTTATGACTGTCTATGGAGATTGTCAGTCATCCAGCTCATGGTTGTCCCAAAGATGCTTTTTCAAAAGGCAACTGGACTTTGTTTTATCTTGAAGATGTTTCGCTTCTCATTCAAGAAGCTTCTTCAGTTCTTGGATGAGAAGCGAAATGTCTTCAAGGAAAAATAAAGTCCAGTTGCCTTGTGACTTATGACCATTTTTCACACTTATGACTGTTGCAGCATCCCCATGGTCATGTGAACAAAATCCAGACACTTGGCAACTGGTCCATATTATTATTATTATTTATTAAATTTGTATGCCGCCCAACTCCCAAGGGATATTTATGATGGTTGCAGTGTCCAGGGGTCACATGATCCCCTTTTGCGACCTGAGAAGCAAAGTCAATGGGGAAACCAGATTCACTTACCAAATAACTTTTACTTACTAACTTTTTTACTAACTGCAGTAATTCACTTATCAACGGTGGCAAGAAAGGTCAGAAAATGGCCGAAAACTCACTGATCAACTGCCTTGCTTAGCAATGAAAATTTGGGGTAGTCAAGGCCTACCCGGTTAGTTTTCTCCACCAAAATTCCCCCCTCCTTCTCTAGCTGCATATTCTATCTGTAAGGTCCTGCCTCTACTCCCCATTCAAGAAAGTACGGACTCTTGAGATAGTAGCATTTCAAAAGGAACCTTTTATTGAAAGGAAGTGATTGCAGGACAAAAACAAAGCAGGCTCTAAGGTCCCCTTAGGCAATTCTGTTAGGATAAAGGAGTTAGAAACCCCTCCCCTCAGTCCAATGTTGAATGAGCCAATCCACAGGTGTGAAGATGTCCTGGGAAGGAGATAAAGGACTGTTCCCAGGCGCTTCTTTCAGGAGGCTTCAGAACTGAGACCAAACAGATGGCCTTCCCCCCCTTACACATTCCCCAAAGGTAAATCAACGCACAGGGCAGATAGGTGTCAGAGCTAGGGTTATAAACTAAGGGATTACAGGATATGTAGGAAACAGGAAGAGGGTAATAAGTGAATAAAGGATCCAGGTCCCCTCCCCACAGAAATGGCAGTAACATGATAGGGATCTGACATGCTTCCCTCCTCGCTAGAAAAATGAGGGGTCGACCTATAAAGAAAGCACATAGTGAGTTATTTGGGTTTATCAGGGTACTGCGAGTGGAACTTTTTCAGTAATGCGGGGGCCCTAACATGTTTTTTAGCTACCCACTCATTCTGGGAGGGGGGTAAATGCTTCCAGGCTACTAGATATTGTGTGGGGCCATGGTGAGTGCGTGAGTCTAGGATTTCCTTAATCTCAAAGTGTTGTTCCCCCTCAATCATGATAGGGGTTGGAGGAATGTCTGCAGGTGGCCTTAGGGGCGAGGTAATTTCTGGCTTCAGCAGGCTGCAGTGAAACACTGGGTGGACTTGCCTAAGTGTTTTGGGGAGGAGTAATTCCACTGTCACTGGGTTAATGATCCTAGTTATAGGGTCCTATGAACTTAGGTCCCAACTTTTTGGAGGGTTGCAAGGACTGTAGGAATTTGGTGGATAAGTAGACCTTATCCCCTATTTTAAAAGGTTTTTGTTCCATTCTTTTTTTGTCAGCCTGAGCTTTAAAAGCGGCCCTAGCCTCGCTCAGAGTCAATCTTACTACTGGCCAGGTGTTTTGCAGTTGTATCCACTCCTTAAGGGAGGGTATGGTTGGCTCCTCTACTGGGAGCTCTGGCATTGGGGTGAAATCCTGGCCTGTTGCAACTCGGAATGGGGTGAATCCAGTGCTAGGATGCACAGAGTTATTGTATGCAACCTCTGCAAAGGGCAGGAGGTCAGTCCAATTATCTTGTTGATAGTTAATAAAACATCTCAAATATTGCTCTAGAACACTGTTTGTTCTCTCTGATCCGCCATTAGTGGCTGGATGATGACTTGAACTCAGGCCTTGTCCAGTACCTAGAAGGCCCAAAAAAGCTTTCCAGAACTTTGAAGTGAACTGAACCCCCCCAATCAGATATTATTCTTTGTGGGGCCCCATGCAGGCGATAAATGTGTTGCAGAAACATTTTTGCAAGTGCCCTGGAAGTGGGGATTTTTTTGGCAGGGGACAAAATGGACCTGCTTGGAAAACAGGTCTGTTATGACCCAAATGGCAGTATTCCCCCCACTTTCGGGCAGCTCTACAATAAAATCCATAGAGATCTCTCTCCAGGGTGCCGAAGGCTCAGCTACGGTTTGTAAGAGTCCCGGGGGTTTTCCCTGCCTCCTTTTTGCTGCTGCACAGACAGGGCAACTGGCAATGTAGCTTTCTATGTCCTCCTTGAGGGATGGCCACCAGAACTGTCTTTTAATAAGGTGCAGGATTTTCACAAAGCCAAAGTGGCCAGCCAGTTTGGAATCGTGGCATACTTTCATGAGAGGCAGCCTCTGGCTAGCTGGAACATATAATTTACCCCCCAACCAAGCCAAGTCATCTCTAAGTAAACAGGTATTTTTATGGGCTTGGAACCATTTGTTGTTTAGTAGGGCTTGTTTGAATGCCTGAAGGGTGGCATTATCCGCTAGGGGGTCTTTTTTAGCTTGTGGCCTGGTTATCACCTTGGCCGCCAGCTGGGAGGCTGGGAGCAGGTGTTTGATCACCTCAGTCTTTTTGCTATTATACTGTGGTTTTCTGGACAGCGCTTCTTCTAGAAAATCCCCCCGGAAAATATTTGAGGCTGAAGTTGAAACGTTTAAAATATTGAGCCCAGGGCACTTGTTTTGGGGACAGTTTCCGCGGGGTCTTAAGAGCTTCCAGATTCTTATGATCAGTCCACACTTCGAAAAGGATTTTGTTCCCCTCTAGGAAATGTCTCCAGGTAAGGAGAGCCCATTGCACTGCATATGCCTCTTTCTCCCAGATAGCCCATCTCTGTTCAGTGTCTGTTAGTTTTTTAGAGGTATACGCCCAGAGTTGTAGTTGGCCCTGTTCATTTTCTTGGAGTAGGACTGCCCCGACAGCCATGTCGCTGGTGTCTGCCTGTATGACAAAAGGTTTTTCTGGGTCTGGGTGCTTTAAGATTGGCTCAGCCGAGAATAATTGTTTCAATTTCTCGAATGCCGCCTGGCATTCCATAGTCCAGTTTAAGGGCTGCTTCAGCTTTGGCTTGTCTCCCCCTTTTGTTTTCAAAAGATTAGTAATGGGGAGTGCAATTTGTGCGAAAGCCAGGATAAATTGTCGACAGAAGTTCGCAAACCCCAGGAAACTCTGCAGTTGCTTGCACGTGCGGGGAGGGCCCCAGTCAATCACCGCTTGTACTTTCCCTAGGTCCATCTCCACGCCCTCATGGGATATCAGGTATCCCAGGTAGTGTATCTTATCCTTGTGGAATTCACATTTAGACAGTTTTGCATACAGCTTAGCAGCGCAGAGTTTGTTTAGGACTGCCCGGACAAGTTTTACATGCTCAGTTTTCTTTTCAGTATATATTAAAATGTCATCTAAATACACCAAAACCCCTTTGTATAGGTATTCATGTAGAACCTCGTTTATGAGTTGCATGAACACAGTGGGAGCCCCTTTGTAGTCCAAATGGAAGCACTTTGAATTGGTAACACCCCCAAGGGGGTTTTAAAAGCTGTTTTCCATTTGTCCCCTTCCCTAATCCTAATTTGGTAGTAAGCCTCTATTAGGTCCAATTTTGAAAAGATTTTCCCCTTGGATAGGTGAGCTAACATGTCCTTCATGAGGGGAAGGGGGTACACATTCTCTATGCTTACAGTGTTCAAATTTCTATAGTTACGCATAAGCGCAAAGACCTATCTTTCTTTTCTCGGAACAACACTGGTGCAGCGATTTTTGGCCATGTTGGTTCGATGAATCCCCTAGCCAGGTTCTTATCTATGAAGACCCTCAATTCCTCGTCCATTTCATGGACAGGTTGATCTCTACTTCTTCGGCTAGGGCATACCATTCATGTAGGCAGGTTGGAGCCCCTCTGGCTAGGCAGGCCTGGTAGAAGTCATCGTTCAGGCCATCCCTGAAACAGCTCACTAGGATGTCTTCCGGCCAGTCTACCCTGCAGGCGGGGTCTTGGAATTCTTCAGTGTATTCGGCCACCGGCCGGCGGCCCTGCTTCACGGTTCTGATGTGGTCACGGGCTTTCCGGTCTGCCAGGGGGTCATCGAACCGGCGGTGGAGAGCCATCATAAACCGGTCAAAATTTCTCCGCTCAGGAGCATTGGCATTGTGGAGGCTCACTATCCATCAGGCCACTGCCCCTTCTAGGGCCAGGGTGACAACTCGGACTCAGGCACCCTGGGTTTGGAAATGCCGCCCATACTCTTGCATGTATGTGAGTACATGTGCCAGGAAGAACCCCAGTTGTTGCGGGTCACCATCATACTTTACCCCCGGGGGGGGGTTCTTCCTTTCAAGTTGCAGTGCTCTGGTCTGACCGGGGACATTTGCAGGAGCCGATGCTGTGCAGGGCAGGTTTGGCGGGGCGGCTGCTGCTTCTGTGGCATCATTGGCTGGGTCTGCGGCCATTGGGTCTGGGGTGATGGTACCAGCTCCATTAGCTGTCACTGCAGCCTCACCCCCCCTCTGGCAAGGATCCAGCTCCCCCCGGACTCTGAGGTTCTTGAAAGCTTCCATCACGCATTGCATGACATGTCTCTTGAGTCGATCGTCCCAGGCCAGTTCCTCAGACAATTTTTCTTGATCTGACAGGGCTTCCAGCTCGTGTTTCCAGCCTTGTTGTCATCTGCCATGGGTAAGGGTGACTCCTCTGGTTCTGCAGTCCCAGTTGTCTTTCTTCCCCACTCTGATCAACCACCTGGGCTTTGTGGAGCCTTCCAGCACGGCTTTGATGTCTTTGATGTGGCAGATGGAGCAGGCATCAGGCTGGGTGGTGGTAGAGGTCTCACCCCAGCATTCTGCCTCCCCTTGCTCGCCGCTCTGTTCAGACATTATTTGCAGGGTCCCCTCGGTAGAGCGAATTTGCTTCTCCGTGTTGACCACTTCTGCAGAGCCTGCTTTATGTAAGGTCCTGCCTCTACTTCCCATTCAAGAAAGTACAGACTCTTGAGATAGCAGCATTTCAAAAGGAACCTTTTATTGAAAGGAAGTGATTGCAGGACAAAGGCAAAGCAGGCTCTAAGGTCCCCTTATGCAATTCCGTTAGGATAAAGGAGTTAGAAACCCCTCCCCTCATTCCGATGTTGAATGAGCTAATCCACAGGTACGAAGATGTTGTGAAGATGGTCATCCTGGGAAGGAGATAAAGGACTGTTCCCAGGCGCTTCTTTCAGGAGGCTTCAGAACTGAGACCAAACAGATGGCCTTTCCCCCCTTACACATTCCCCAAAGGTAAATCAACGCACAGGGCAGATAGGTGTCAGAGCTAGGATTATAAACTAAGGGATTACAGGATATGTAGGAAACAGGAAGAGGGTAATAAGTGAATAAATGATCCAGGCCCCCCTCCCCACAGAAATGGCAGTATCACGATAGGGATCTGACACTATCACACAAACAGAACTGAAGAATAAAACAGGTTTGAGGACTGAGAAGAAGACAAAATACCTGGGTATCAATATGACAAATACAAATTGTACTGTATGTTATTTCACAATAATTATGTTAAGACATAAAATGAAGTTTAAAAAAATATGTTAAGATGGGACAAAGTACAATTCTCTTTCTTGGGGACAATTTTGGTGATTAAGATGAATGTTATTTTTTGTTTCAGATAATACCTCTCTTGACAACTGATGTGTCAATTTAAACAATGACAGAAGGTCATATTTAAGTTTGAATGGCAGGGGAACAAAACATGAATAAAAAGCAAGGTGCTACAAGATGTGAAGGAAAGAGAAGGATTGGGTTTACCTGATTTGAACTTACATTTTGCAGCTTGTTGTTTGGTTTGGATGAAAGAGTGGATGTTGTTGAGAAATAGAAGTCTTTTGGAGTTACAAAGACACAGCCTGAGAATTGGGTGGCATGGATACTTGTGGCACAATGAAGGTAAGGTTAATGTAGAATTTAACAATCATTATAATAGATGTGCCATACTGAGAATATGGAACAGTTACACACTCAGCTTGTGCCCGAAAACACCTTTGTGACTTTCAATACAAGAAGCATTTCATAGACAAGAAACAGAAATAGAATCATAGGGCTGGAGGGGAGCTTGTAGGTCTCCTAGTCCAAGGTGGGAGACCTTATACCATCCTTGTCAAATGGTTGTCCAATCTTTTCTTGAAGATCTCCAGCGACGGAGCAACCACAACTCTGGGAGGTAAGCTGTTCCATTGACTAATTGTTCTCACTGTTGAGAAATTTCTCCTTAGTTCCAGATTGGGTCTCCCTCTGAGAAGCTTCCACTCATTGCTTCTTGCTTTGAAGAATAAGTCTATCTCCCCATCTCTGTGACAGCCCCTCAAGTATTGGAAAATGGCTATCAGGTCTCCCCTTAAGTCTTTTCTTTGTTAGGCTAAACATACCTAATTACCTTAGCTATTCATTGCATAGTTTAGCCTCCGGATCTCTTATTGTCTTCTCTGAACTCTTTCTAGTCTCTCAATATATTTTTTGTATTGTGGTGACCAGAACTGGACACAGTTTTCCTCACTAGGTATGGCTTCACTAATCTGGGTATAAAGCAGTACTATCACTTCTCATGATCTTGATGCTATCCATCTGTTGATGCAGCCTAGGATTGCTTGTAGTTCTCCAAGATTTTTGAAAGATGTGGTACAGTGGTTCTAAGATGACATCTACCAGCTCCTTTACAACTCTGGGATGTAATCCATCAGGTACCGGTGATTTGTATTCATCAAGATCAGACAGGTGTTCTCTTACCATTTTTTTTTTTTTTTTTAACTTTTATTTCTAGTCTGTCTTTTACAGTTATGTTTTTGATATGTTGGACTATAGTTTTTTTTTGTTAAATTATCTTTGACTTTTGTTTCAAGTCTTTGTTCATTCTGAACCTTTGCTTTCCTGACTTCGTCTTTGCAGATTCTGGCTATCTGCTGATATTCTGCCTCAGTTATGTGTCCTTCTTTCCATTTTTTTGTACTTGTCCTTTTTGTCTTTCAATTTGTCAGAGAGATCTTTGTGCAGCCATGCTGGTTTCTTCTTGGATTTCTTGTTTTTCTTTTTCAGTGGTATTGTGATGGACTGGGCTTTTATGATCATATTTTTCAGAGTTTCCCAAGCTTCTTGAGTTGTTTTCCTCTTCAGGATTTTTATCCACGGAATCTTTCCCAAGTTCTATCTGAGTTTGTTAAAATCAGCTCTTTTAAAATCTAGGACTCTGGTATCATTGTGTTTTATTGCTTGTGTTTGCGTTAAGTTGAATTCTGGTATGACACGGTCACTCTCACACAAGGTTCCTGCAGTTTCAACTCCCTCTATCACTTCTTCTCTGTTTGTAAGAATTAAGTCCAGTATGGCTGTCCCTCTAGTTCCCTCCTCTACCTTTTGGACAACTAAGTTGTCAGCTAGGTTGGTCAGGAACCTATTCGATTTCTCACTTGGTGCGGAATTAGTCTTCCAATTGATGTCAGGGTAGTTGAAGTCCCCCATTACTATTATAGTGTGTTTCCTACATATGTTTGTTAGTTGGTTGGCAAAAAGTACATCTATTTTTTTTCTACTTGGTTGGATGGCCTATAATATACACCTATGGCCATGTCATTCTTTTTTTCTTTTATGTTGACCCATATTCATCCATATGCAGATGAAGAACAAATGAAAGAACGTATGATAAAAATGTTGATTACAGTATACAAATGGATCACTGGGAAAAAATTTATTTATTAGATTTTTATCCCACCTTTATTATTTTATAAGAAACTCAAGGCAACAAACATACCTAATATTCCTTCCTCTCATATTTTCCCCACAACAACAATCCTGTGAAGTCAGTGGAAGTGAGAAAGAATGACCAGCACTAAGTCACTCATAGCTGGCTTTCACGGCTAAGGCAGAATTCACCATCTCCTGATTTCTAGGCCAGCACCTTAACCAGTGTAGCATACTGGCTCTCAATATTTCATTATGTGGTTTCAATACGTGATTGAAAGGATTGAAATTTACAATATATTCTAATCTTAAAGAATTTTTATCGAATCATCTATTATTGGTATTTGTCACCAAAGAAATTGCCTGTAATTCAGGTACTCTGAATCTTTGCTGGAAATATAAATGAATGGAGATGTCATCATCTGATGGATGTCTAAAAAAGCCAACAATGTAGATACAAATATATACATTAATTCAGAAGATTTTAAAGACTAAAATACAACCTAAACCAGACATTTGTCTTTTGGGATTAAAGAACAGGCAACTAAAAAAAAAAGTCACGGGACTTTTATATATGACACCCGCGGTGAGATTATTATATGCCTTATTATATGTGTATAATATGTTACATATTATAAGTGAAAAGATTAGATGCTTCCACAATGGAGGGACGGTTGGTGAAGATGGCAGAGATGGCTAAACTGACTTCCTTGTCTAGAGAAAAGACAACATTTGTATTTATGGCTGCCTGGAAATCCCTAATGAACTTTTTACATGAAACAGAAAAAAATGCATTTATGACTTGTGGTTTGGAAGATTAGGAAAAAAAGGATTAAGAAAAAGTGAGCTTGTTTTGTAATCACAGATTAAGGGATAATTTTGTAATAATATTTGCATTTGCTACAGAGGGAATTGGAAGTTTCTTTCTATTTCTTTTTTATTCTTTCTTTCTTTCTTTCTTTCTTTCTTTCTTTCTTTTTCTTTCGCTTGTTTTTTTCTCTCTTTGTTTTCTTTATTCTGTATTACTTTATTCTCTTAAGAATATTTTATATTCCCTTAAAACTTTTAATAAACATACATAAAAAAAGTAAATTAAACATGAAAAAACACCAAGTAATTTGTGTATGTATCAGTGTTGTACGTACGTTTGTTTTTTAAAGATAAAAATAATAAGAAATATTTTTTTAAAAAAACTTTTAATAAAATGTATATATTAAAAAAAGAAATCACAACCAATCTCAAATGGCTAATTTATCATAAGGTACTAGAATTTTGTCAAAAGGAATGTAAGATAAAATCAGGAGAAGATATGATGGCAGAGGGAAATGTTTATCAATGCTTTTCTTATGTTCTTATGAATTAAAAATATTTAATGTAGATACAAGAACATTTAGGTTTGAGCATTGCAATATTGAGTTTGAAGCAGAATTGTGTAAAATGAATATTTAATTGCTAAAATGTATAAACTGTTACTGAAATTTGAAGCCGAAGAAAAAAGAGATTTTGAATGGGCAAAGATGGAGAGATTCAGTACTGCCCACAATGGAGAAATGATTGGTGAAGATGATGAAACTTTTGAGGTTTATTTGAACAGAGAAAAGGAAATGCTGACAAGGCATCTTGGTAAATTTTTTTTGCATGAAATGGAAAAGAAAGAACATTTATGCCTTTGATGAGACAGAATAGATTATAGAAAAAATTGAGTTACGCTATAACCATAAAGCAGGAGGCAAATTTATAATTCTACTTATAACTGTTGTAAAGAAAACCAGAAGCTACTTTGTATTTTCTTTCTTTTTTTGCACTTTTAGTTCTTTCATTGATCTCTCTTTTCTTTTTCTCTTTGTCTCACTTTATATTAATTTCTATTAGTTTTTTTATCTTTTCCTTAAAAGTTTTAATAAATTCTATTTTAAAACGGCAAATGTTGGCTCCAGGGGTGGGTTCCAACTTACCTCCCTGCCGATTCGCTCCCTCCCGTGCCGCGTGGGCGCGCCTTGTGGGTGCGCAGTAACAAAAAATCTGGAAAAAAAAGCCAAAAAAAAAATGGCGACCGCATGCACAGTGCCGGAAGTTGGCTTCTGCGCATGCTCAGAAGGAAAAAATTAAAAAAATTTAAAAAAAATTAAAAAAAGATGGCGGCCCCCACAGACTGGCACCGACCGATCCAGTTCGGTGACATCATCGTGACGTCACCAGCGGGAGAACCGGTCCGAACCGGGAGGAACCCACCCATGGTTGGCTCCCATCTTGAATTTGGATGAGGAAGCCACTTGCGTTCTGAGTGTGCTAAGGCCAGCCAAGCCCTCGAGGCAGAGAGTCTGCCCGCAATAAGGAGTCCCCATTCTCCTGGTTCCTGGTTCTTACGGGGACCGATCTATGGGAGACAAAGAGCTCCAGAAGCCATATCGCCACCATCTGCTCCGATGCTTCACTCGGTGAGTGTGTGAACATAGATATGCTCATGCACAATACACTTACAGAGAGTGGGTTGCAGTTCTTGTGCAAAGGAAGCTGTCATCATAATCTTATTCATAAGCCTTAAGCAGAGGAACATTAAACACTAACACAAAGAAGAGGGGTTTTTAAAAAAAGATTAATCTTATTTACTCATCACATTTCATTAGTATAGCCTCTAAGTGGAATGATATAAAAGTTTAAAATTCTTCAACAAAAAGAATCAGATAAATTTAGGTACAACATAATAATAATAAAAAAAAAAGATTCCACAAAGATTTTCCAGGTATTGGAGCCAAGAAAAGGGGTTTCAGCTTCTGCGCATCATTTCCTTGACTTTGTGGGGCACCGATCCAACTTTAATGCAAAATCAATGCAAGGAAAGTAGCTATCAGGGACAACCTAGCAGCCGCTCAGCTGCTGAAGTGCTGAAAAGACCCAAACAATCTTCAGTTTAGCTCCTTGGACTTCTGGCTTCATCCCTGGTGTTTTTCTCTCCCAACGTTTACCCCCCTTGTCCCCTTTGGCACCTGAACTATTTGGCACCCTGACTCACAGCTGGTTTCTCAGCACCCTCACTTGCTTCCTCACCCACCATCTTTCCACAGTCTCTGCTGCCCTCCACCCATAAAGTATGTTTCCCAATTAATTTTTCCATCACTGACTTTCCTTTCCTCAATTCCCCATTTGGGACTGACAGTCAATCTGGGGCTTTCATGAACTTGCAGCTTCTATGGACTTTGGACCCAAGAAGGATCGCTTTTCACCAGTTCGCTTACATAAAACCCTTCATCGGACAAAACCCCAAAAGCTGAGGAAGAAAATTGATCCTCCACACTCACCTTTCTTAGTGGCTTCAAAGCTATCGTGGAAGTGTATCCTCTGGATATCATAGGTTAAGGTTGTGTTGGGTAACAAAGTCCTATTCCTGTTGATGATGTTGGCTGAGAATCGGAATGCTTGTTCCTCAGCGTTCATTACCTGGGCATTTGGGCCATCGGCATATTCAAAGATTCCTCCTGCAAGACAATTATTTATTTATTTATTTATTTATTTATTTATTTGTCAAACATGTACAAGATAGCAGGTATAGGTATAAACATAAACATAATCAAAGTGAATACAGATAGATGATGACAATAGGACAGTAGGACAGGGACGGTAGGCACGCTGGTGCGCTTATGCACCATTTATTTAAACATTTTTCTGCAATCGAGTTTGGAGCGGTTTACCTTAAGTTTGTATCTATTGTGTGCTCGTGTATTGTTATGGTTGAAGCTGAAGTAGTCATCTACAGGTAGGACATTGTGGCAGATAATTTTATGAACTACATTTAGATCGGTTCTAAGGCGACGTAGTTCTAAGTCATGGCCATCCTGCAACTCCAGTCAGGCCCAAGCTGAGATTGCAGTTCCAGAAGAAAAGAAAACGTGAAGAAGATACATAAACCGTCAAACAGTGCAGTAAAAAACTTTAGTTTAGTTTAGTTTAGTTTAGTTTAGTTTAGTTTAGTTTAGTTTAGTTTAGTTTAGTTTAGTTTAGTTTAGTTTAGTTTAGTTTATTGCTGCCCAGTGAACATCTATGGGCAGTTTCCAACATTAAAATATTGAAATCCTAACAAATAAATATATTTAAAAGAATAAAAACAAAATTGATGGGGAGGGAGAAAACAGGATGTGGGAGGGGAGGTGGGATTGCCTCTTCATTCAACCACCTTCAAGGCGATGTTCCCCCATCAGGGCCACAGGGCACCTGGCAGAGCCAGGTCTTCAGGCTCCTGCAGAAGGACAGAAGGGTGGGACCCAATCTCACCTCAGAGGCAAGATGTTCCAAAGGGCAAGAGCCACAGCCTGGACTCCACCAGCTGGAATTCCTTGGCCAACATGGCCCACCGCATGCCTTCTCGGCTGGGGTGGCTGGAGTGGACCAGTCTCAGAGGGATGAGACAGTTCCTCAGGTAGCCTGGACCCACACCGTGAAGATCTTTAAACCCTGAACTGCACCCAGAAGGAGACCAGCAGACGGTACAAGTCGTAGAGCAGCAGTGTAACATGGGTAACCCTAGGGAGTGCAAGAACTGCCTTTGCCTCCACAATCTGAATCAGCTGAAGCTTCCAAATGCTCTCCAAGGGTAGCCTGATGTAGAGTGCATTGCAGTAGTCCAGAAGTGAGATGACCAGCACAGGGAATATGTCTCAGACCGATACAAACATAGTTGTTGTTTGTCCTGGGTTTGTGCCTATGTAGTATGTGTGGAAATGACCTTGGGAAATAAGGAGAGGAGATGCTGCCAAAGGAATTTAAAAGGAGGAGGGAGCCCGCAAGTGAACAATAGGCAGAGAAAGAAACTTAGAAAGGATCTGCTCAAAGTTATCAGAAAATAAAAAGCGACAGTGAGAGATTTGTACTTTCAGACTTGCAAGATTCTGTTAATATAGCCATACAATAAAGTAGGATTAGCTCATCTGGTCATGTTTCTTGTCTGGTCTACTTGGGAGGCTGACAACCTATGGTGTGAATAGTTTCCATTCATCTACCCTGTATTTACTTCAATATCACAGAATGTACAACTTTGTTTTGCTGTCCATTCTTGGAGTGAAATGCCCTATTTTTAACTAACACTCCTTTGCTATAGATACTAATAATCTAAACAGAATTAATAGGTCTCCTTTAGAATCAACTGCTGTGCTGAAATTATAGACCTCAATTCAACCTCTGGATTTTCTGGAGTTCTAGATTTTTCAGTGATGTTCCTAGAAAAATGTCTGAAATTGCAATGGGTGGGGTGGAATGAGAGTTTTCTAGCTCTTTGTTTTGTTTGAAAAATTGAGGGCGGGAAAACAGATTATTACCATTTCTTCCCTTAATTCTCACAGTCCTCTCCCTGGGTGGCTCAACAAGAACTGCCGTCAATTAACCATTTTGCTGCTAATTTTCAGTGGCACACTCTTGTGTGCTCTGGGTGTTATGTGAATTGCCCACAACACCTAGTGAAACACCTGGAAATCACAGACCAGGCAACTGAGTTCAAGGCCCTGCCCCAGTGCAGCATCCCAGTCAATGTCAGACTAGCCTCTGTGTGAACATATCCACTGAAGGGGAAACCGTTACTTTGGTCATCACCGGATACGGACCAGGAATTCTGATTGATCTGCCTAAGAAAACCAACCAATGTTAAACCCAAAAGTGTCTTATCTTTCTAAATGGAGAAAAAGTAGGATCTGACATAATAAATGCAAATACCATTGATATTATGAAAGAAGAATGAGAAAAGTGACTACATAAAATGGGGACAGACTTCAGTTCTCCTTCTGGTTTTATGTTCTTCCAACAAGCACACCAAGCATCTCTTACCCTTGCAATTCACCTCTGCTGCTGTTCCACTCTTCCTTTTTAGAGCAATATTAAAAGTAGAGCAAACCCTTCCAGCCAGTCTTTGCAGGCCATTCTTGAGGCATTCAGATTCTGAGGCTCTCTTCAGAACAAAGCAACCTTAGCAAAGTCTTGGCTCTGAAAGTTGCATTTTGCTGCCATGGCTGATCAAACTAACTTGTCACCATTGTTACAGAAGAAGACAGAGATCTCTGCAAAGCTGCATCCCAAGAGTCTCCTGTAGAGATATTACAGCAGTTTCCAAAGATATTAGAAGACTGTTCTAATCTTAAGATTATTATTGCTTCAACCCTCATTGGCTTAGGCCTGAGACCCCTGAAATTAGTTCTAGGTTGGATCTCTCTTTAATCATCTCCCACTCATTACTTCTTGTCTGTCCTCAGGTGCTTTGGAGAATAAACTGAATTCCTCTTCTCTGTCACAGCCCCCCAGATATTGGAAGACTGCTATTGTATCTCCCCTAGTCCATCTCTTCATTAGACTAGACGTACCCAGTTCTCGCAATTGTTCATCGTATGCTCCAGACCAGGGGTGGGCTCTATTTTTTTTTACTACCGGTTCTGTGGGCGTGGCTTATTTTGTGGGTGTGGCTTGATGGTCGTGTGATGGTGGGCATGGCTTCATGGTCATGTGACTCAGCGGACGAGGTTTGGTGGTCATGTGACTGGGTGGGCATGGCCAACTCAATGTCACTCACATCAAGGGGTGCCTCGCCTGGCCCCTCCCCTCCCAGCCATTCCTTGTCACACCCAGCCTCAACGTATATATAGTTCTGTAAAAATGTTGTTCACCTTTTTTCAACTTTATTATCTACATACTAGAGATGTACTTTCATGGACCACTGAAAGGAGGAAATGGCTCACATGCTTTGCCCAAGAGTGTGATAGGCAACAGGCTTTTAAGGAGCTGCCAGAAAGAGGGGGGGGGGCGCAATGTATTTTCCAAAGCACCAGAAGGCAAAACAAGAAGCAATGGATGGAAACTGAACAAAGAGAGAAGCAACCTAAAACTAAGGAGAAACTTCCTGATAGTGAGAACCAATATAGCTGCAGAAATATTTCAGTCATAATTTCACATATAATACAACCTGCATATTGTTCAAAACAGTAATTAGTATTATGGCGGATGTTTAACAGCAAGCA
>QLTV01002434.1:774546-786655 GCA_003457575.1 Thermophis baileyi
CAGGAAAAAACTCCCCCCCCCCCCCCCCCCCGGGCTGTGTAGATGGACTGAAACCCAGCTCTCGCTGAGTAACAAGCAACTCAAAATAATTAATAGATGAATGAAAAACACAAATGCAGCCAGGAACAGATGGATCCGCCAATTCATTAGCAGAAATCAGATCTTCTGTTTCAGTGTCAGGAGACCTTGTTGGCTTTTGTATTTTAACATTTGCAATTCTCTAGGCACTTAATTAGATTATATTGATTTGTATTTCTCAGTTTCTTCCTCCAAATGAGCTCAAGGAGCAAAATATAAGATCTGCCTCCTTCTGTTCTCTGAACAATCCTGTAAACTGGATGACATTGAGAGCAGGTGGGAACCAAGCTCAGGATTGGTTCAACACAGCATTTTTCTAAAGTTATTCCCACCCTGGATATGCAAGGGAATCTCCTTTTGACTTTAGGGTGAGCTTGTTCTACATAAGAACAAGAGAGAGAGGGAGAGAGAAAGAGAGAGAGAAAGGGAAAGAAAGAGAGAGGGGGGAGGGAGAGAAAGGGGGGGGCATGTCTGCACATATGTTCTGTTCTCTTTGGGGTATATATGGAAGAGAAGCCTGTAACTGGCCCTGTCTGCTGATTCATAAATGAAGCCTAAATGTGCTTCAGGCTCTCAATTTTCATCTAATTCCTTAACTTTGCAGCTGTATAAGCCAGAGCTTCTGCAGGCTCTCCAGAATGGATGCCAGGGCCAGACCTGCTGTTCCAAAGTTGGTACAGATACTCGATTCTGCTCTAATCCCATCATTTTGTCCCAGGATCTCCCTTTCATCTTTTTGCCAAGATTTTAGTGAAGCCTCCCAAAAGAGATGTAAACAGGTCCTAATGTAAAGCAATATACAGTATTGACTATAAGAAAAATATTTTACACCCCCATATTCAGGCAGCTAGTATTTATAAATATTTATGATAAGTGATATAGGGTCTGCTGCTTGAGCAGGGGGTTGGACTAGAAGACCTCCAAGGTCCCTTCCAACTCTGTTATTTCATGTTCTATGTTCTATTTTTTTCAGCTAGATTATACATTTGTGGGACCCAACTGGAAAAAAAATAAAGGAGTGGAAAGACCAATGAACCCCATTTCTACTGTCAAAGCCTTCCCAAAATACTAAAATCAGAAAAGTGTGCTTTCCCTTTCCCTTTTAATCCCACAAAGATGCACCAGACTGAAAGATGGACGCTACTCTCAACTTACAGCTTCTGGCCCCAGCACCACTTCCAAAAACAGACAGACAGACACATGGCTTGGCCCCTCAACAGGCCTGTCATGTTCTCAAGCAATTAAACAGGGCACGACTGGTGAGCTTGCAGAGGCAAACCCAGGCAGGGAGGGCAGGAACAGTCTTCAGAAACCCGCATTGCTCTCTCAGGCAAAAGAGGGGGAGCACATTTGCTCCCATTAGCCCGATGGCTCAGACAGGCAAAGGGGAACCCGTGAGGAGAGCTCCCCTTTGGAGCTTCCGCATGTTCCGAGCAAGATGCCAGCACTGGAGTCCAAAGCTGAGGCAATCCCAGCCAAACCACGGAGGCTTCTGTTCAGGGTTCTGAAATTGATGTAGTGCAAACATAATAATGTGGGCATTCCCTGTCCTGAATGGCAGAGGGTATGGTGGGGCTTGGGGTGGGTCAAAATATCCTGGCGGTGACAGGTATGGGAGGCTTGGTGGGAGACAAGGACACGCTTGGGAAATGCGATCTTGGTCCCCAATTCCAATTTTGCACTTCAGTTGCCTGAACTCTACCCTGATACCAAGTCAGCAGGACCTTGGAGGTGCTCAGGTGTGGCTGCTAAATGCCAAGTTGGTCTGCCACAGGGTCTCTCTTCTCTGCGATCTGATTGCAGAAAAGAAGGCTGAGCTGGCATGTATTACCAAAACCAGGTTTGGCCCTGAAGAAGAGGGGGCCCTTTTGGAAATATGCCCAACTGGGTTTGGGGTATGGCATCAATCATGGACCTGAGGCAGGACGAGGGAGTGACCATTGTCATAGGGGAGTCCCTTGCAGCTTTCAGGGGCACTGCCCCATGGATTGCTGGATGCGAGACCCTATTTATTAAGCTCTAGAGATCAGCTGGGACTGTTGCTATTGTACCAGCCTGAACTTGTTCACTCCATTTCTGGGTTGGCAGCAGTGGTGGGATTCAAATAATTTAACAACTGGTTCTCTGCCCTAATGACCGGCTGGGTGGCCGTGGCTGGGTGGGTGTGGCCAAGGGGTGTGACAGCACTCAGCCTCCTGCAGCACTCTGCCAGTCAAAACGGGGCACGGGGGTTAATTACAAAATGTGGGCTTTGCTTTGTGACATCCAGATCCCGTGAGCAAGGGGTGTGAACAGAAAATACAGTTTTGTTTGGTTATGAAGAAATATCCCCAAAGTCAGATGTACACTAAATGTAGACTTTTAGCTACACATCTTCCCAGCAAACAGCAAATTTTGAAGCTCCAGGTAAAGAGGATTCATTTTAGGATGAGTAACCACAGTTTGCATGTTGGAGGTTCCTAAAGGAATGCTGGGAAACTCTGTATTTTAAAGGACATTTGAGGGAGGGATATAGAATAGCCCTTCTCTGCCTGCGGCTGTAGAGACCCGGCAAAGGAATGCTCGGAAACTCTGTATTTTAAAGAACATTTGAGAGGGAGGGGTAGAATAGCCCTTCTCTGCCTGAGGCTATAGAGACCCGGCACCAATCAAAACACTGTTTGTGAAGCAACTGATCAACACTGACAGGGTAAGCCACTAGTATATGAAAATAAGAGCCTAGTTTGGTAATGAAACATCTGCAAGAAAACCATCAAGCTCAGAGAGCACCAAGGACCCCACAGTTCAACCCTTAGCTACAAATATTCTCTTCTATCGATAAACACTTTTTGGTTAGAGGGCTCCCAGTGGATTTCATTCTAAATTTTGATATGATTTCTGTAAATAAGGAATAGAATTATAATGGCTGAGTATTCGATCCTTCATACATCAAAAAAATACAAAGCTAATTTGTACAAAGCTACAAATAAAAAACAGATTTGAAAAAAGAAAAGGCTCAGGAAAGAAAAAGAGTGAAAGTGTAAGAAAGAGGAAAAGAAGGAAAATCGAAAAAGAATGACTTCCAACTTCCTTTGGTACAGATGTAAGTAAAAATATATCAAATTCTTACTCTAAGATTAACATTTGTCTACATTATTTCCATAATACCATACTCATCAAAGCCCAGATCAACTTCTGAAGTTGGAAGGTCTGACTGAACTTTTTTTAAACTGGTAGTCACATGGTCTTCTTTTGTTGCCCTGCACGCAGGAGAACGGAGCTGGAAAGCAGGTTAGTGAGGGAATGGTGGTTGCTCTGGAATGGTGGTGGAAGTGAGGATTTTGCATTATCTTTGCTTTCGGATGGGGTGGAAGTGAGGATAATGCAAAATCCTCACTCCCACCCCATCCAAGAGCAAAGATAATGCAAAATCCTCACTCCCACCACCATTCCAGAGCAACCACCATTCCCTCACTAACCTGCTTTCCAGCTCCGTTCTCCTGCGTGCAGGGCAACAAAAGAAGACCATGTGACTACCAGTTTAAAAAAAGTTCAGTCAGACCTTCCAACTTCTCGGGGGAAAAAAGATCTCATGAAGTTGGAAGGTCTGACTGAACTGACTGATCAGCCTCCCAGCTGATGGGGCAGCCAGTCCATTGCCACCTCCCAGCTGATCAGCACGGCTCCCAGTCATGCCCCTGCAGCCTCCCCACCCTGAATGGCAACTCCGGTGGACGGGGCCAGCCAGTGGTGGGAACAACTGGTTTGCTGAACTACGCAAAAAATTAACAACAGGTTCGGCCGAACGGGTGCAAACCGGCAGTGGAGTTTCCCAGGCTTATGGTCCTGGAGGTTTAGTCTGCATTCCTTGAAAGTGGGGTCTGGGGTAGTTCAGGAGTTCATGGCCATTTTGACAATCATATGCCTATTCCAGGTCATTCAGGGCCAAAGACAAACCAGTGGACTCACACACCCAATCTGGTCTTCTTGTCCTGGCAGTGACACTATGCTCTGGAATTGGGGGACGTCTCTGGGGCTTCCCTGTCTTGGTCAGCTCACCCACTAATAACCAGGGGATATTCTAGCACTACTCCCACCACCACCATCACCACTGCAAGAAGGCAGAGCTCATTCGATTGGTCCGCCCTAGTGACTGACAGATCCTTACATGTTTCAAAGGGAGCTCTATGGGGTTCTCACCTAGTATTACTGTATTCCAGTTTCTTTTTCTGTAGTATTAAATTCCTCCCAAGGTTCCCACTGCTTTTATCTCTGCAACTAACTTTTCCTTATTGATTAGGATCAAATTTAAGACAACTAATTTCCTTAAAAACCTTCCTTTTTTCACCTTCTGGAAATGGAATAATCAGTGTGACAAGAAAGAGGGAGAGAGAGGGAGGGAGGGAGGGAGGGAGAGGAAGCTTTTCTATTTTAAACCTTGGTAAATTTAGGGGACCTTGGTAAAATATCCATTTATTACTGTGTCTCTCCTCTCTAAAAGTTCTGTTATCAGATCTGAGAGTCTTAGCTTGATCTTCTGCCTGATTTGGTGAACTACTGCACATCTGTACAATAATATCTTTGTTTCCCTACTTTTGTATTCTTATGTAGATATCGTGGGCTGTACTTTCATGCTTTAATGTTGATTCCTGGTTTCAGTAGAGTTATGCACTCCATTCAGATATCATGCAACACCCCCTCTGCCTTTGAATGCTATATATTTCTTTATTCAGCATATTTGTATGCTGCTGCAATCAAAGATGACTCAATGGCTCACACAAGAAAATGCCGTACAACACCGACCTCACAGAAAAGCTGGCGAGGAGAGTCTGTCATCTCCTGAGTTGTTCCAGGCGGCCCACCTGTCTGATTCTCAGTGGGCTGTAAGGAACTGGCTTCTGCTGGGAATGAAATGGAAGCCTTAGAAACTGAAATGACTTTATTACAGTCTTTGACCAACATTACTAGTAAGCAGGGGTGAAATCCTCTGAAGTCTGCTACTGGTTCGCTTCGTGCGCACGCATGTGCGCCACAGGCACTACTGTGCAGTGCTGAAAAAGGAGCATTTTGAAGCCATCAGAGTCTGCAAAGGTAAGTAGAACAGCGAGGGGGGGAATCAGCTGTGCTGCATGATTTAGATTAGCTAGAAAGCAGGAAATCCTGCTTTCTAGCTAATCTAGATCACGCCGCACAGCTGATCGTCGGATATACCGGTTCGCCTGAACCAGTTCGCCCATTTTTTACTACCGGTTTGGGCGAACTGGTCCAAACCGGTAGCATTTCATCTCTGCTAGTAAGAGAAAGAAAATGTATTGCTACAGCAAACCCATTACCAAAAATTATCATAAAACAATAGAACCATACATCTAAGTCAAAAATTTAGTAGTATTTGGCTCAGTAAATTGGCAGTTGGTAGTCCAGAATACCAGTGAAGGGTTAACATCATTTAAAAAGATAATGAACAGGAAATGTATCTCTCTGTGTATCAAATTTGGAAATACTAGAATTGGAGAGAGCAAAGCACATCTTAGAATCTCATATAAGGCATACTGTAAGAAAAGTTAGGAAAAGTTTCTATCTCCCTAAAGCCAGAGTTAAGCTTGGCCATGAGGATAAGGGAATCAAAGGAAGCTTAATTTTTTGGCGGGGGAGGGTAAAAGATATGTGGCTCTGAAGCACCCAATTGTGAGAACCTTGGGGAAGGCACATTGGCAAGTGTGGCCCTCAAGGGTCAAACACTCTTTTGCCTGCCCTTAAAGAGATTAAACCAATGCTGAACATTCATGGTGATTCATAGATAAAGTAGCCTTGAAGAAGCACCAGCCTGCATTAGGCCGAAATAATAAAGATCAGTTTCTTTAACTGTAGTTCTTCAAGTCCGCATGCCTACATGCCTACAAATCCGAATGCCTACAGTTACAGATAAGTAGCTAGTTCTTCATCATAATTGGGATTCACACACACAGTTGAAGACCAAGCTTCTTGCTTGGAGGAGCATCCAGTCCTCATAAAGTGACAAAAGAGCAGGGTGGTAGTGGGAGTCTTTCCAAAGGCTGCATCTCTTGGGAACTGAAGGTCCAGTCTGCTATGGAGGGTTGAGCTCCCCTAACTGACATCTGGGAAAAAAGCCATCCTGGGTTCCAGATCAGATGATGCATGTGTCTCAAAGGAGCACCTTGCAACACAGAAGACTCTGCAGGATGATACGGAGACATCACAAAACCTATCTTGCTCCAAGGCATGATTAGGCGGCCAAATTCAAGAAAATGCGGAAGGGGAGGCCAATAGCAGCAATCTGCCTCACTACCTCTGTTCCATGAAAGTCCTGGGCCTGAGAGGACCAGTGAGCTGCTCTATGGAAGGGTGAGTTGACACAGAATTGTCTGAAATTGAGATCAGCCTTTCCAGAAGCAGAATGGACATCAGACCGGTTGATTCTGTGACAGGCACCGGATAATTTTTTGAATTGGGTGACATCTGAAGCCAATGAACAAACAAACATGGTGAACTCAGAACACCCCAAAGGGAAAATACTGATTTCAACTAGGCTGACAGATAAGAAGATGGTCCAGAGAAATAGATTTTATGGAGGACCTGTCCCAAATCTCCCTTTCCGAGACCAGCTTGCATCTCTGAAATGAGCCAATGGGAATCAGACAGTACAAATTGGAAAGTTCGTCAGTGGCAAAACCAGTATGGGAGGAGGTTGTAGAATCTTACGGCTGGAAGGGACCTTGGAGGTCTTCTAGTCCAACCCCCTGCCCATGGCAGAAGACCTTATACTCCATTCTGGACAAATGGTTGTTGAAACTTTTATTGAAAACCTACAGTGACGGAGCACCCACAACTCTGGAAGGCAGGCTGTTTCATTGATTAATTGTTCTCATTGACAGGAAATTTCTCCTTGGTTCCAGATTGGAACTCTCTTTGATGAACTTCCATCCATTGCTTCTTGTCCTTCCCTTTGGGGGTGGGGAGGAGGAGGAGGAGGAGGAGGAGATATCTGAGGTAGGGAGCAAGGTTCTGTGGAGTAAACAAGCAATGCACCAATTACCCTCTACCATCTGGATGCCTTAGCAGAATGCTGAGGTTTATCAAGGGGGATTTTCTTCTCAAATGCTGTCCACTATTTGACAGGAAGCAAATATAAACTGATCAGAACAATCGTGTAACAAATCCTGGCATGATCAACCAAAAACCTATACAAGACTTCATGCATTGCCTACCCCAACAACATTCTTGGGCATGAAGTACTTGACTCAAAGTCTTGGAGAGCTTCATATCCTGGGACTTCTACTAATACATTCCTCTACTTTGCTGTGAGACAGTTGTATTCACCCAGCCATTCACACCTCTGTGCAAGTTCTTTGCAAGTCATTAAAGAGCCTAATCACCAACTTAGAGCTGTTGATTAATGCATAATCTTAATCATGATTACACAGTGTAATTGATGTTAATTTGGAGAGCCAGTTAATTAGGAAAATAATTGTTACAGCTTTTCTGTTTTAATACAAAGGAGTGGATATGCCTTCCATAAGCCATAAATTAAACAAGGTCTAGGTCTAGGTTAGTGCTTCTCAACCTGGGCTGCTTTAAGATGTGTGGATTGCAAATCCCAAAGCAGATTGGGGAATTCTGGGAGTTGTAGTCCACACATCTTAAAATGGCCCAGGTTGAAAAACACTGGGCTAGGGTGATACTACTTTTCTGGAAAACCGAATAGGGAGATTGGCATAGAAAATACTTTACATTGAAAAATTTCCCTTTGCCATGGGACATTTTGTTTTTCTAGTCATCCATCCATCCTTTATATATTTGTTAAGAAAAATTTCCTGAAAGTCTTCAATTAAACTTGGAAATTGCCAAACATTCTTAATGTTGCATCAATAGTGGGCAAACTATTGATTTCCCCCAAAATATGTTGGAAGTGACCTTGGAAGTCTCCCATTCCAAACCCCTGCTCAAGCAGGAAACCCTATCCCATGTCAGACAAACGGATGTCCAATCTCTTCTTAAAAACCTCCAGTGTTGCAGCACCCAGAACTTCTGGAGGCAAATCATTGCACTGATTAATTGTTCTGTCAGGAAATTTATCCTTAGTTAAAAGGGCTACCCTGGTATTTTCTCTTATCACTCTTTACTTTCTCTTTTTCTGCTTTTTTATTTCAACACTTCAGATTTTGTTCTTCACACAACAGAGATCAGTGTGTGAAGAATTAAGATAATAGTGTGTAATAGTAGAGACCAGTAATAGAGACCAGTAGAGACCAGTAGTAGAGACCAGACTACTATACTTCCTAATTGCCTGAATTTCTGGACTTCCAGTCTTTAAGAGTCCTCATCAACATTTCCTTATCAAAATAGAGTGAAGGACCATAGAATTGTAGGGTGAGTCAAGTGGAGTGAATCAAAATTCAGTCCTTGGCCTCTTACTTTTCAATTTCTTTATTAATGAGCAGTATGAAGAGTTCAATGAAACTCTGATAAAAAATTTCAGAAGGCACAAGACTGGGTGGGTTTATTACCTGGGTGGGTATTGGCCCGAAGTCTTGCCTTCATCATCAAGAAATGTCACCCAACATTGCATGTATCGGACAACATCCACAGAAGTGGATAACTATTATTATTTTCTCTGTTGTTTTGCAAGCACACTGAGTACTTTTGTACCAGAGACAAACTCCTTGTGTGTCTAATCATACTTAACCAGTAAAGTATTCAGAATAACAGAGTTGGAAGGGAGCTTGGAGGTCTTCTAGTCCAACCTGCTGCTCAAGCAGGAGACCCTTTATCATTCCAGACAAGTGGCTGTCCAGCCTTTGCTTAAAAGCCTCCAGTCATGGAGCACCCACAACTTCTGGAGGCAAGCTGTTCCACTGGCTAATTGTTCTCACTGTCAGGAAATTTCTCCTTAGTTTTAGATTGCTTCTTTCCTTGATTAGTTTCCATCCATTGTTTCTTGTCTTGCCTTCTAGTGCTTTGGAAAATAGGTTGACTCCCTCTTCTTTATGGCAGCCCCTCAAATATTGAAACACTGCTACCATGTCACATCTAGTCCTTCTTTTCTAGGCTAGACATTCAATTCAATTCAATTCAATTCAATTCAATTCAAAACACACACTCCCAAATTATACAGCTATAATTAAACACTACCACTATTTCCTCCTCCGTCTCCTGCTAATATTAGAAGAATATCTCAGCATCTCAGAATGCTGCTTTCCACACCAGCAGTGAGAGGAGAGGAATCCGGCAAGTTGCAACCCTGCAACTGAATTAGAGTCAGTTGGAAGAATCAGGAGCCAACTCAATTCAACTCAATGCCAGCTGCAACAGAGTTGTAACCTTCCAGAGACAGGGCTTGGGAGAGAGAAGCTACATTGTCGGCACGGCTGGTTAAGAAAGCCGGAACATGGATCTCCTCCCCAAATAACTGCACTTTGTGAGAGGCATCAGGGACAGCCTGACACATTCTGGTGATGAAGTCCTAACTTGGCAATTGGCATCAAGGGAGAAGCTCTGCTCATTAGCAAACAGAAAACAAGTACATTTAATTGATGAATACTTAAGTCAAGACTAGCTGTGCCACCTTCCCGTTTTCCACAAGGGGACTGCACCCTTCCCAATCTTTTGTCTTCTTCCTCCAAGGGGCTATTATATCTTGAAGGAAATGCTGCATTATCAAAATATGTAAAGAGCTGAATTGGAAGAATGGTGGAGGCTGTACAAGCAGTATTGATATAAACTCTTCTTATATTTTAAATATCAACAGGCGGGCAGGTAAAGGACTTTACAATCTTTGCTGGAATTCAAAAGCAGGCTAATTGTTCCCTGGGGTACCTCAATCAGGAAATGAAAGAAAAAGCTAATTAGAATCAGCTTCCTTTTGACTAGAGAGATGTTTAACTTGCTGGAAACTTTTATATTCATAAGCCAGTCTTCTTCTCTCTGGTGTTTTCCTTTGAACCAGTGAAAAGCCAGTTCCCCCTCCTAAAAGGTCTCACACCATCCTGCGCATATGCACAAACCCCTGAGGCACCATAATTCATCTGAAAGAAGCCATAAGCTTGGCACTCAGAAGCGGCAGCAGATGGCCATTAATGTTGACCATCAACAGTACTTGAACATCTGGAAAAATATTCCTACTGGCTACGTTGTGAGCAGATGAGCAAAGAGCCATTCAAGAAGCAAAATGCCCTTATTGAATGGGGGTGGTGCAAACAGGGTTGCTTTTGTGGAGAAGGAGCTGGGAGTTCCCTTTCAAGTTCCCTTCAAGAATCACATCTGACCAAGAGTAGGCTAAACAACGGGCAAGGTGGATGATCAATGGAACTGGGGCTTGAAGAATCAATTAACAACCTGGACTTCCGGTTTGGCGTTGCGGCGAGACGGTCGGGATAGTAGGGCTCCGCGAAATCCAGGCCAATTTTTTCTCGTTGGGGGCCCCTAAGGGGCTAAAGTCACCCTGGAGGGGTGATGAAGAAAGGAGAGATCCCTTGCTGATTGCGGGAGATCGGCGGCTCTTCCGTTTGATTCGAGACGCCCTCCCAACCAACAAAGAGAGACGGCCATTATGGCCGAACTGAAGCTGGGGCAACCGAAGAAAGAAATGAGCTGGAGAGGTTTGTGAACAGTGGATTGGAACTGGGGAGATGATTTTCAACTTCTTTATTAGAGACCCACCCTAAATAAAAGAATTTTTGAAAGACTCCGAAGCACTAGAAAGCAGTGAATTAACACACAGAGATAAATTATAGACCCAAAAGAGAAATGAAATTTTAATGGAAGAATATGAAGTTTTAAAAGATAGAAAGACTGAACTGGAATTTGTGGTACTGTGAAAAGTGATTTTAATCAGTTGGAAATACTGTCTGACTGCCGGAGGAAATTGCATAAAGAAAATGGATTTTTTGAACTTTGACAATCAGCTGTGATAGCTTCCGCCTTGTTTTAATATTGGAACTAAGAGCTGGGATGCCACCTACTGGCAAAAGATGATATTATATTATTATATGGTTGGAAAAAACCTTGAAAAAAAAAGTCAGGATTGATAAAGAAGAAAGGAAAGTCAGGATTGATAAGAAGAAAGGAAACAAAGTGAAAGGCAAACAACATCTGGAAGGCCATCTTTTTGTTTTTGTTTCTCTATCTACTTGTCTTTTGGCAGCTTGGGAGTAATTGGTGAGCCTTTTGAAATTTTTCAAAGTAGTGTGGATTATAAATAATAGGAATTATCCTTGAAATGGAACACCTGACTCTGTGAACTATTGAGACATGGGGAAATTTGGTGGGCCATTCTACTATATGATAGAACATCTTACGAGGTGAAAGAAGAAAAATTAAATGAGATCTACAAATTTGAATAACTTGGAGGGAGCAAAACGATAGATTCAGAGGACTACAAACATCGTGGATTCTGAGGAACAGTTCAGGGATTGAGTACATTTTTCTAATATTGGCTTTTTAGTGTTTTTGGACACTTGGGACATTGGGATTTCAATGGATTACTGAGTAACTTTTAGCAAATTAAAATAAAGTAAAATGGTATAACAAGGGAAAACAAATACACTAAAAAAAATACTATTAATGCTTCAATGTATTTAGAAAGCGATGACAAGGAACCATAGGGAGATGATGGAAATAATGCATGATACAGATGTGTGACTAAGAAACTCCCAGCAAATGTCTTCTGGCCAGTTCACTCGACATGCGAGGTCCCGGAATTCTTCAGTATATTCTGCCACTGGCCGTCGTCCCTGCTTCACCACCTTAATGCGGTCGCGTGCTTTGCGATCTGCAAGTGGGTCCTCGAAACGTCGGCACAGGGCCATCATGAACCGGTCAAAGTTGCGCAGTTCTGGCGCGTTAGCGTTATGTAAGGTCACCATCCATCTAGCAGCCGCTCCTTCCAGGGCTAGGGTAACAATTCGCACTCAGGATCCTTGTGTTTGGAAATCACGCCTGTATTCTTGCATGTAGGTGAGTACGTGTGCCACAAAGAATCCTAATTGTTGTGGATCCCCATTAAACTTCACCCCACGGGGGGGAGTTTTCTTTT
>QLTV01002434.1:836178-855099 GCA_003457575.1 Thermophis baileyi
GAAAAAGCAGAGCTGCTGAACTCATTCTTTGCATCGGTCTTCACGCAAAAAGAAACTGCAGCCCAACTAACCAGAAACACAACTGCAAAAAACAGACTGGAAACAAAAGTCAACATAAGCAAAAAAAACAGTAAGAGATCACCTGTCTGAACTTGATGAATACAAATCACCAGGACCAGACAGATTACATCCCAGAGTCCTAAAGGAGCTAGCTGCACCACATCTTCCAAAAATCCTGGAACACAGGGGAACTACCTGAGGACTGGAAAAGAGCTGATGTGGTTCCCATCTTCAAAAAAGGAAAAAAAACAGACCCAGGTAACTACAGACCAATCAGCCTAACATCAATACCCGGGAAAATACTGGGAAAGATAATTAAAAAACAGATCTGCCATCACCTAGAAAGAAGCAAAGTAATAACCAGCAGGCAACACGGGTTTGTTAAGAACAAATCATGCCAAACCAACCTCATCTCATTCTTCAACACTGTGACTAAATTAGTAGACCAGCGAAACACTGTGGACATAATATACTTAGACTTCAGCAAAGCATTCGACAAAGTAGACCACAACCTACTTCGTCAAAAGCTAGAAAAAAAGTGGGATAGACAGCTACATGACCAGATGGATTAACAACTGGCTGACTAACCGTACTCAATGAGTAGTCCTCAATGGGTCTAAGTCTACTTGGAGTGGGGTACCAGTGGGGTACCACAAGGTTCCGTCTTAGGCACAGTACTCTTTACTATCTTCATAAATGACCTAGATGAGGGAATAGAAGGGAAGTAACCAAATTTGCAGATGATACTAAGCTGGCAGGAATAGCTAACACCCCAGAGGACAGGCTCAAGATCCAGATGGATCTTGACAGATTTGAACACTGGGCCCTATCTAACAAAATGAAATTCAATGCAGAGAAAAGTAAAGTCCTACACTTAGGTAAGAAAAACCAAAAATATACATATAAACTGGGTGAAACCACACTCAATAGCAGTGACTGCGAGAGGGATCTTGGAGTCTTAGTAGACAACCAGCTAAACATGAGCCAGCAGTGTGCAGCGGCAGCCAAAAAAGCCAATACAATCCTAAACTACTCTAATAGAGGGATACAATCTAGGACTAGGGAGGTACTAATGCTACTCTATAAAGCCTTAGTTAGACAACACCTAGAGTACTGCATCCAGTTTTGGTCACCACACTACAAAAAAGACATTGAGACTCTAGAGAAAGTGCAGCGGAGAGCAACCAGGACGATTAGGGGACTGGAGGAGAAAACATAGAGAGATTTTGCAGGAACGGGGCAGGGCTAGTCTAGGGAGGAGAAGGACCAGGGGAGGCAGGATTTGTGAGGGGCTGCCACGCAGAGGAGGGGGTCAAGCTATGTTCCAAGGCACCCGAAGGCCAGACAAGGAATAATGGATGGAAACTGACTAAGGAGAGATTCAACTTGGAAATAAGGAGAAACTTTCTGACAGTGAGAGCGATCAACCAGTGGAACAACTTGCCTACGGAGGTTGTGAGAGCTCCAACACTTGAGACTTTCAAGAGGAGATTGGACTGCCATTTGTCTGAAATGGTATAGGGACTCCTACTTGAGCAGGGGGTTGGACTAGATGACCTACAAGGTCCCTTCCAACTCTATTAATCTGTATCTGTATCTGTATCTGTATCCCTGAAGACACATCTCCTGCCATCAGCCACCCACTAAGTAAAATGAAAAGAAGCTCCATCCTAAAACAATCCAAACCCTTCCAGCCAAAAATATCCTGATTTTTTAAAAATATTTTCCCCCAGCAATTCCTAAAATTAAAATGTGAACATCATCTATCCCTGATAACTTAAAAATAAAATTAAAAAGTATGTACTGTAAATAGCGCTATCAGTTCTTTTCCCCTAAAATGGTTGCAGTAAAATCTATCCAAAGTCCTCACCCCATCAGCCGCAACAAAATTATATGCAACTATCCAGTTTGTGAATTTAGCCAAGCAATTGACCACACAAATAACACTACCAGGATTTTTCAAGCTCTCCTTCAATCTCCCATTCATTCATCCCCCTCTTCTACCACTCCTACCTTCAATCCACACATTTCAAACTCTCTCTTTGTTCCAACTTACTATCCCTTCAAATCAAACAATACCACCATCAATAAAAGAGGACAATTATATAATGCTAATTCAGAAGATAAACAAAGATTTGGACAAGTGGTCCAAACTACAGCTATCATTTATGGGTAAGATAGCAACAATTAAAATGAATATTCTACCCAAGATCTTATTTCTATTCCAGGAGGCCCCAATAAAATTAAATAAAAACTTTTTTATTGGTTTGAATAAAATGACACACAAATTTATATGGTAAAAAAAAGGCAAAAATTAAAACAAAATTACTACAAGATAACAGGAGGAGAGGAGGATTTGGACTCCCCAATTGGGAAATTTACTATCAAGCTGCCACCTTGAGCTGGATGAGAGAGTGGATTACTCTGAAAAACAGACGGATATTAACATTAGAAGGTTTCGATCTGCAGGTTGGTTGGCATGCTTTTTTATGGGGGGAGAAAAATAAAACGCATTCATATTTTCAACGGCACTATATAAGACGGACTTTATTAGAAAACTGGATAAAAATAAAGAAGGAACACTACAGTAGAACTCCAAAACGGATTTCAGTAACAGAAGCAATTATATATCCTAATTTATTAAATGAAAAGAAGATAGTAACTTATCAGCAACTATTGGATGAGCATGAAAATCTCCACTCAAAACAAGAACTCAAAGAGAGAGGAATAGAGTTAGATTGGTGGCATTATTTACAAGTGCAATCAAGATACAATAAAGACAAATCACAATTCGGATTCTAAAATATACATGAATTAGACAAAATATTATTGGGCACGGAAGAAAAAATGATTTCAAAATTATACAATTTTTTAATTCAATATAATTTACATGAAGAAGTGGTAAAAGGATTGATGATTGCCTGGGCTCAAAATTTTGGCTATTCAATAAATTTATCAGAATGGGAAAAAATTTGGGATGTAAACTATAAATTGATGCTGGCGGTAGCCTACAAAGAAAATATTTACAAAATGTTTTACTGATGGCATCTCCCTCTGGCGCGATTGGCAAAAATGTTTCTGAAACTCTCCTCAAAGTGTTGGGAGTGTAAAAAAGAAAGGGGGACTTACTACCATCTCTGGTGGATCTGCCCCAAGATGAAATTATTCTGGAATAAAATCAAAAACTGTCTAGAACAAATTATTTCTCGAAAGATCGATTTAAAGCCGGAGTTATTTCTATTGGGTATTTTTAAGGAAACAATTACTAAAGAAGATAGATACATAATTCTTCACATTACAACAGCCACCAGAATTGTACATGCGCAAAGCTGGAAAACTGACACACTTCCGACTATGGCAAGCATTGTTAGGAAAATATTAGAGTGTGCGGAAATGAGCAAGCTATCAATGGAACTTCAGGACAAAGATGAACTAGATTATTACAAAACATGGGATAGGTGGTATAATTGGTTAAAACAAAATAAATACAAAAATTTGTTATAAAACGGTTATATATAATATGAAAGCATAACGAACTACAACATTCTACTTTTTATATATGTTAGAAGAAAATAATTAGATATTTAGTTATGTAACACAAATGAAATAGTTGTTGAAAAAGAAAACAATGGGTGACTCAATTTAGTGAATTTGGATTACCTTGGTATTAGAATAATAGTATAGAATAAGAATGAATTCTTTGTAAACGGTAAACATATAAGAAAACATTATGAATAAGCTGTAAAAGAAAATTCTTAATGTCATATTTGTTTTTGACGTAGAAATGGTTACGTCATGTATTTGTTTTATGTTGTAAGTCAATTGTATGTTTTTTGTATATATATGTATGTTTTTAAAAGAAAAATCAATAAAGAATATTTAAAAAAACAAACAATACCATATATACTCCCAGATAAGTCAAAAAATTCACACACACACACACACACGCTCACACACAGACACACGTAGACTTGGGTAGGCATATATACTCACATATAAGCCTAACCATAGGTAGGCTTATATGTGAATGTATATGCCAACACTTTTTGAAAGTATCCATATTTCTCATTTATATTTGTGTATAAGACCATCCGTAGCTAAGCAGACCCTCTAATTTTTCACCAAAATCCTGTGATAAAGGTGGGCCAACTTATTGATGGATGGCAGATTTTTTATGTGAGTTTTAGTTGAACATTCAAGGAAGGGTCATTGCACAGCCCAAACCCACAGTCTGCTGTTTCCTCCATCACAAGTTCTCCTTCTTCCTTCTCTTGCTTAATTACATTGGTTTAATTCAGGGCTGTCAAACTCGCAGCCCATAGGCCGGATACGTCACACACTGGCCATGCCCGGTTTAGCGAAGGGGGGGGAAAGTCCTGATACATCACGTGACGATACATCACGTAACACCACCATGATGACGTGAGTTTGACACCCCTGGTCTAATTGAACAGTTCTAGACACCACAATGTCAGCTCCTACGGTCATTGGATGAAACAGATTATCTAGACCCTTTTCAGTCTGGCTTCAGGCCTGGCTACAGCACTGAAACTGCCTTGGTCGCGCTGATGGATGATCTCTGGAGAGCAAGAGATGGGGGTCATTCCTCTATCTTGGTGCTACTTGACCTCTCAGCAGCTTTCGATACCATTGACCATGGTATCCTTCTGGGACGACTAAGGGAGTTGGGAGTGGGAGGCACAGTGTTACGGTGGTTCTCCTCCTATCTCTCTGGTCGGTCACAGTCGATGTTGGCAGGAGGACAGAGGTCGACCCCTAGACCCCTCGTTTGCGGGGTGCCTCAGGGCTCAGTCCTCTCTCCCCTCTTATTTAACATCGACATGAAACCGCTGGGTGAGATCATCCGACGATGCGGGGAGAGGTATCACTGCGCGTGCGGTTAAATATTTTCGGGGAGGGCTTATTTTCAGGGGAGGGCTTATTTTTGGGGAAGGGTTTATTTTCGGGGGACGGCTTATTTTCGGGAGATGTTTTATTTTTGGGGAAACACGGTAGATAGAAAAAAAATGTAATCTCAATGTGAAATATATTCTCTGCAAAGTAGAAACTCTAAATATGATCAGAAATATGATCTTTTAGCTGTGTTTTCTCATCAATTTTGGTAATTCAAAATTGCCATATTGAAATATACTTTTATATTCAACAGAAAAATAGCAATATGTACATTTATTATTGATAAAATAATCTTCTGCATAATTATGTTTATTTCAGATTGGAAGCTGGAAATATGTAACTGTTTTGTTTCTTCATTCTAATAAATTGGAGGTTCTTCCAGAGGAAATGGGTGATATGCAGAAATTAAAAGTTATAAATTTAAGTGATAATAGGTTTGTAACTTAAATTGTTTTGCATGAATATTCTATTATTCACAATGAAGTTCTGGATGGATTTAATCCACTATTTGTCACATAGGATTGTTATAAGCATAAAATGATGGGGTATTCAAATGGGGAATTACTGTTTCTTTGGATGGAAGTGAAATGAACATGTAATATATTTTAGTTATATAAAGCATACTTTATATAAAATATTTTGATTGCTGGCCTTCCGGAAAGCCATGAAGACCTGGCTGTTCCGGCAGGCTTGGGGCCGTTGATCTCGCCTCTGTAATTTGGCGAGATCCGGCCACGAAACGGTGTGTATGGGTTTTTATTTGTTGTTGAATGTTTTTAATATGTTTTTTGTTAATAGTTTTTATATTTTTATAATGTTTTTATTGTTGTAAGCCGCCCAGAGTCCTCCGGGAGTTGGGCGGCATAGAAATAAAACTAACAGTAACAATACAAAAAAGTCGTTGGGTGTAGAGAAGAGCAACGAAGATTATAAGGGGTTTGGAGGCTAAAACCTAAAAAGAACTGAGGGAACTAGATATGTTTAGCTGAATGAAGGGAAGGCTCAGGGGAGACATGACAGCAGTCTTCCAATATCTGAGCGGCTGTCAGAGATTTTCAAGAAAAGATTAAACAACCATTTGCCTGGGATGGTATAGTCTCCTGCAGTAGTGGGTTCCACTTACCTTTACTACTGGTTCAGGAACAGGAGTGCGCGGGCGGGCGCGCAACGCTTCTGCACAGAGCGTTTTTGATGATGTCCGGGTGGGTGGGTGGAGCCTCCCGCCGCCGCCACTACCGGTTCGCTGAACTGGTGTGAACCGGTAGCAACCCACCACTGGTCTCCTGCCTTGGGGGAGTAGAAGACCTCCAAGGTCCCTTCCAACTCTGTGATTCTATGAATTCTTTCTTTCCCTGAAACCATAACTTTGCCATCCTTCATTTTCTCTCCATTCTAGCTTCCTCCTCCTGTTTATCTACTACTACAGCTCTACAATCTTCACATTCACTTTTTCCCCCAATATCACCTTCTTCATCTTCCTACATGTTCACATCTTTCCTTGGATTCACTACGCAATTAGAAGTCTCACAGCTTTTCCTTCTTTTTTCACATATCTGCTCTTCTCCACCAGTTCAGCTGTTTCAGGGAACTTGCTAAAATTATTTTTAAGGAGATTCATCTTCAAAATCCTCCTGTTGTCCAAGATTCATACAAGGCTTGCTCAGGCTTGTCATATATGCCATCTCACCAAGCCTTCTCCTTTATTTCTCCTTCCTTCCCTTCCTTCCCCAACAATTACAAATCTTTCAGATTTCCAAGAAGTTAAAAGAATATTAATATAAAAATTGCCAATGCCCCAAATAAAAAGTATCACTAATTCCCAGTACATTTTCTTGATACCCTTGGACCTCTGATTATCATTGCCTTTGGTCTTCTGAAAAGCTTCTTGACACCACTGTCCCTCCTCCAGGGCTTCCCAAGTTCAACACAAGACTTCCTCAGCTTCTCTGATAAACTGGGAAACTGACAACTTTGCCTTTAGCCCCTTCACCTTCTCTTCCCAGGGGACAATCCGCTGGCACTTGTAGCATGCGAATTTCTCAGCACTGGTAGGGAGGAAAAGGGATGTGGAACATCCTTGCAGATCATGAGAATATTTCCCTCCACCTCTGTGTTTCTCTTCCTTGACCTCCTTTGCCAAACCTCTGCTCATTTGCTCAGTGAGCTTCTTCTTAGGGAATGGGCTTCCATCTATGCCTCCCTTGGCTGCCTCAGTTAGGTCATCAGCAAACAATGCTCTGATCGCTACCCTGAGCATTCAGGGAGCAGTCAGCAGCAGCCAAGCAGGGCCAATCCATCTTCACTCTTTCACTTTCTCCTTTCTTCTTCTGCTTCTTCTTTTACTTCAGTTAAATCATCCTGCCAAACTCTTATTGGCTCTTACTGTTCATTCTCTCAGTGAACCTGGTCTGATGAAGTTTATAAAATCAAGGGCACACAGGTCATGGCTTAGAAAGCTGTGTGAATTAAGCCAATTCACAGAGCTTTTCTCCTGGAGTTGTGGTTGCTCCATCACTGAAGGTTTTCAAGAAAAGATTGGACAAACATTTGACCGGGATTATAGAAAGTCTCCTGCCATAGGCAGGGGGTTGGACTAGAAGACCTCCAAGATCCCTCCTAGCCGTATGATTCTATTCTATTCTGTTCTGTTCTGTTCTGTTCTAAATTATGACCTATTTGCTTAAGCAAGCTTTGGCTTATTCCAATTGAGCACTCAGGAAAGGGATGGCAGTTTATTTTACAACTTTATCATCCTGGATTCTTTTATAGTTATGGTTATAAAATAGCCCTTCTGACTCTCAAAAGTGTCACATATATTTTGTATGTGCTAGTACAGACTGCCTTTCATCTGCCAGATAGATTTACACTTCCAACACTCTTGAAAAAAATCCTACTCATGATACATGACAGTGGCAATTGTTCTGACAGCTCATAGAACCGGATAGATTGACAGCCCCCATTTTGGGATTACATCCTGCAGGGACAAGAGAGGTAGAAGCTCAGGAAAAGTGACTGCATGGCGTCTTAGGGGCCTCCTCGTGTTGTCAATGGGCGCATCTCAGACTGGAAAGCAGCCCCAGGTCCTCAGTCTGTCTTCTCATTCCTCACCTAAAGGGCACCAATGTTTCTTGTCCATAGTGGTCAAATCAATACTTAGGCAAGAAAAACCAAATGAACAGAAATAGAATAGGTGCTACCTAGCTGAGCAGCATGAAAGGGATTTAGATGTCCTAGTGGATTGTCCACTTAAGCATGAGCCAAAACTGTGTTGCAGCTCCCAAAAAAGCCAATGCAGTCCTAGGCTGCATCAACAGAGGGATAGCATCAAGATCACATGAAATGTTAGTACTGCTTTATAATACACTAGTAAGACCACACTTGGAATACTGCATCCAGTATTGGCCACCATGATACAAAAAAAGACATTGAGACTCTAGAAAGAGTGCAGACAAGGGCAACAAACATGATTAGGGGATTGGAGGCTAAAACATGATGAATGGTTGCAGGAATTGGGTATGTCTAGTCTAATGAAGAGAAGGAACAGGAGCGACATTATAGCAGTGTTCCAATATTTGAGGAGCTGTCACGGAGAGGAGGGGGTCAACCTATTTTCCAAAGCACCTGAAGGCAGAAGAAGTAACAAATGGAAGATTATCAAAGAGAGATCCAACCTAGAACTAAGGAGAAATTTCCTGACAGTGGGAACAATTAATCAGTGGAACAGCTTCCCTCCCTAAGTTGTGGGTGTTCCATCACTGGAGGCTTTCAAAAAGAGACTGGACAGCCATTTATCCAGAATGGTATAGGGACAGCTGTTTGAGCAGGGAGTTGGATTAGAAGACCTTCAAGATCCCTTCCAACTTTGTTATTCTAAGTTCTAACTTCACCTGATACTTTTCCAGTAAGAGCAACAGTTGCCGAAAGAAAGAGAGAGAGAGAGAGAGAGAGAGAGAGAGAGAGAGAGAGAGTAATGGAATGGAATGGAATGGAATGGAATGGAATTCAGCAAGGTTTAGGAAGGAGAAAGAGAAAGAGAGAGAAAGAAAGAAAGAAAGAAAGAAAGAAAGAAAGAAAGAAAGAAAGAAAGAAAGAAAGAAGAAAGAAGAAAACCAGAAATGGTTTTACAGGGATCCAAGAATAATGATTAATTAATTAATTAATTAAATATATTGGCCACCCATCTTAGCCAAACTAACTTAACCCAACATCTGGATTTGTTCAATGTTTACTAATGTCAAGATTTGTGCTTAAACAATCATTCCACCATGATGGTCGCCCAGAGTCCCTTGGGAGTTGGGCGGCATACAAATTTAATAAATAATAATAATGGTCCTAATGCAGCATTTACAGAGCATGGCCATAACCTGTAAAATTTAAGAGCATAAGAATATCAGCAATGCCCTATTTGGATTGGACCCTTGGCTCATTTAGTCCAGCTGTCTATTCTCCCAGTAGCCCAAGGAAGCCCCACGAGTCTCCCAACAGATGGCTTTCAGAGGCAGTCCCACTAACATCAAGGCTAACAGCCATTTTCCCCCTGACTTCCATAAGTTGTCTATGAATTCACTTTTTTGAAGCTAATCCAAGCTGGTACCACATCTCACAGTGTGGTGTGCATGTGTATGAGTGTGTGTGTGGGGGGAGGGAGAATAAAGAGAGAGAATATGTCACAGAGTCATGTGGCCTTCCATGTTTGTAGATCCCAACTGGCTGCATGGATTACCATCCTCAAAGAATTGGGCACCAACATTTCATGTACTTATCTGGTAACCTGACAAAACACCATGCTCCCAGGATGGTAAGTGCTTAATATATGAAAAGAAATACAAAGATAAAAAATTTAAAACAATGCAATTATAACAGCAGGAGACAATGGTGAGGCTATACAATTATAATATTTAACAAAGGACAAACATAGAGGACAAAGCCGTTTGATCCAATGAAAGCTTTGAACTCAAAGGCTTTGCAATAATTAAAAGATATGTCAAATTGTGTTCAGGAATGAGCTTGAGTCACAGCAGAGGCGGACAAGACAAAAAGGGAAGGAATGAGGCAGACGAGAATCAACTCCAAATTAGGCAGATGGTGCTGCTGTCATCAGCAGCCACCACAGTAAGAACCGATCATCCTTTTCCGAGCAGCAAGATGGGAGCAAATGGCTCTCCACAGAGTGGAGCAGTGGGGCAGGCCCAGAGGAACTAAATACCCAAAGAACCACGTATAAGATTTACATGTTAGACAAGGAATGTTGATAGGTCTATCGGATTACACAATACCTTTGCAGTGCAAAGAACTCCCTTCTTCCCAATGCCTGGATCAGAAGCCACACTTTGAAAAGCTGAAGGCATCTCTCTTCATCTTCCCTAAGTGAATTTGTTTAAGGACTTGACAATTGCAGTCAAGGGAATCAGGATTTATTGGAAAATAAAACAGCCTTCAATAACTTCCAGGAGAGGACAGGGAGAATGACGGTCCTGTCATCTTGCATTGCTTGTAAACTGTATTTGACCCTTTGCTTAGAGTAGAAATGAAACAGGTTGGCTCCAGGTTGGCAAAGGAGGGAGACAGGACTTTATATTCTCCCCTTATTTATTCAATTTATACGCCAAATATATATTAAGGGAAGCTGGATTGCAAGATGAGCCTGGTTTTAAAGCTGAAGAAAGAAACATCAGTAACCTCTGCTATACTGATGATATGTGCAAGCCCTTCTACTTGCACTACTATACTAAAAAAACACAGTGAAAAATGGCACTAAAATTAAATGTAAAGAGGACCAAGCTAATGAAAACAGGTAGAACAACCCATCTGAGAATTGATCATGAAGATACCAAATGGTGGAGAGTTTCTGCTTTTTAGGATAAACAGTAAAGGAACAAATATTCAAGAAATATGCCAGAGAGCAGCCCTTGGTAGAGCAGCTGTGAAGACCTGGGAAAATTGCTTCACTGTTGTGATGCTGTTGTGTGTCTATACTTATAAAGATCCTAATTGTGCAAGCCATGGTATTCCCTGTGACCCTCTATTGAAGTGAAAGTTGGACTTTGAAGAAGCAAGATAGAAAGAATATTCTTTATTCTTTTGGATGTTCATGTTGCAGAAAATTCCTAATAATACTGTAAGCAGTCAAGAATCATCAAATAAATCAACATAGATCCAACCTGGAAACAAGGAGGAATTTCCTGACAATGAAAACACTTAATCAATGGAACAGCTTGTCTCCTGGAGCTGTGGCGCTCCATCACTAGAGATTTTCAAGAAAAGATCGGACAGCCATTTGTCGGGGATGGCACAAAGGATTCCTGCCTTGATCAGAGGGTTGGACTAGAAGACCTCCAAGGTCTCTTCCAGTCCTATGACTCTGATTGTCACTGGAGGCACAAATTACTAGGCTCAAATTATCCTACTTCAGACACATGACCCAAAGACCCAGGACCTGGCACCTTAACTGACAATTAACTCCTGAAAGTTCACTCTTCAGATTTCTGGGGCTAGAGAAAATTTCTGGAACCATCCTACCAATTCTTCTGGTAAACTGGTATCTTATAATTCACCACATGGACCGTGTCAGCCATTTCTGAATGGACAAGAGCTTTATGGCAGTCATTTTCTTCAAGACTACAGAACATTTTTCCTCAAGTCCTCTTGGATCTTGGTGACTTCAAGGAGAGATCCATTTCCTTAGTTGTAATACAGAACTGGTTGCCATTATCTTACTTTGGAATTTTTTTTTTACTTCCTAGTTTATCCAGATCTGACCATGCTTACTATCTAAGACCAAACCAGATCAGCCAAAGGCTGGGCACTCATAATATAATCTCAGCAGGGCAAAAGTGCTCACTGGCCCAAAATGTTTAAGGACCTCAACCTCAAACTATGCAGGCCTTCTGCAGCCAAAGAACACAATTCTTTGCTCATTATTAAATGCACTCTATTTTTTTTCTTTCTGATTTCCAATGGAACCTTTCAAAGATGGTTCTAACACCAGACTCCCACAATTAACTTCTCTTTCTGCTAAAATCTGTCAAAAACAGTGTAAGGGAAAATATAAGGGAAGGGCTGGAGAACTGAAGAATCTTCTTGGATGAGAAGGAAAAAGTTTTCAAGGAAAATACAAGAAAGTCCAGTTGCCTTTTGGAAAAAGCACCTTTGGGCCAGCCGTGACCTGGATGATTGAGAATCTCCATAGGCATTGAGGCTTTGCAAAGGCTGCTGCTTCACCTGAGAAGCCAGCCTTGCTCAACAGCCACCAGGCCTACCAAAGCACAGCTGGAGCCCCATAGCTGCAGAAATCATTTGTCAATGTATTTTTGAAGCAAATAACCAGATACCAAATTAAACTGCAAACAGACCCCTCCCCCCCAGGTCTGGAGAAGAGCAAACGGACCTCCTGTGTGAAAAGCAGGATTCCACAGCTTTTCCCAGCCAGCCAGCCAGCCTCTGCCTCCTGGGTCTTCCTTCCCACTTAGAAATGCCTGATAGCCATGGACTTTCCTGAGTTTCAGGGATGTCAGGCACTTCTTTTTTTAATGCAAGGCTCAGATTGGATGAAAGAGAATGTCAGGGTTCCAAGTAACACCCCCAACGAAAGAAGACTCTGAGGCTAGGCATTCCTCAAAGTTCCATTTTATTAGAGATGTCATATTGGCACATCTGGGAAAACCCGAATCTGAAAGCTTCCAGGTTTTCCCCACCCAAAAGAAAGTTCAAGTTCCTTCCCCTGCACACACATGTCCATCACATGGTCCAATCAATGCACCGTCCCAACTGGAGATGCCTCCCAGTCATACCCCTCCAGGTGCAGGGCAGAGTGACCTTGACTCTCGGAGAAAGGAATGTTATTATGACTATATATCTCCCCAGCTCCATCCAATCCCCCCTCGCAGTTTCCCACAGTACCAAATGTGGCAGGCCAGAAGATCCAATACCCAAGATGGCTTCCAGGCCTGACAGAGAATTTGCCCTCCAGCTTTCTTTCAAAGGAGAAGAGAAATTCAAAGAAACTGTCCTGGGTATCGTGTGAAGCGCCTGTCCCTTGCTCTGGATGAAGGAGAGAAGGTGCACGAGGGTGTCTCATCCTTCACTGCACATTCCTGGCTTTCCTCCCACCACTGTATTAACATATTCACGTTCTACCCTGCTTGTTGATTCAAATGACTAACAATGATTAAAATGCAAAAAAAGTTTTAAAATATAAATTAAAACTAATCAACTTTTAAACTGATTGAATCAGAAGCCACCTGATCTACTTAACTGGAAGGAAGTCAGGCTAGAAAATCAGGCAACATTCTGCCCCAAATGCTTCATGTTGTCCCCATGTGCCCCCAGGCTTTTCAGTCCATCCTCTCAGGCCTGGCGTTGATGGCCCCATGCCTGCTGAACTTTTCTTGGGCACTGCTGGTCAAGGAAATCCCTGAGTGCCTCAACAATCCAACATTCAGAAATCCTCCTTTGTCATTGCCCACATTAGTACCTCCTCTCTGCACCATCTCTTCCTCTTGTATCATTGCTTCCCAGCTCATCTTGGAAGGAGAAAAGGTTTCTTCTCCTTTTACAATTTGAGGGCAGATTTCACACTTCATGAGCCGAAGTGGCCGATGGTCTGAAAAACGGGGATCCTGTTGGGTCTCTAGCTGGGGACCTTGTTGGGCACCTCTGTGTCACTCCAGGCAGCAGAGAAAGACAAGGGCAGAGCCACCTCAGAAAGGTTCTTGACTAAGGCCTGGGGAGGAAAGCAGGGAACCCTTGGCTGCCCTGATCCAGTCCCTGGATCATTTCCCCTGAGCAGCCCAGGTGATGGGGAACTCTCCTGCCATACCAGGACCTGGAGGGGCCCTGTCTTATTAGTGGGGGGAGGCTCTTCCACACCGTGCACAGAGGTTTTACAAGCCCACAATCCATCTTTACTTCAATGAGGTATTTTTTATATACAATGCCTCATCAAAAGGAAACTAGCTTTTTAGAAGTAGAAAACAGTAATGTTGAGTTTTGGATTTTAAAAAAATTGTTTTCAGCCTCAGGTTGTACTCCAACCTCACATCCTCATGGCTGTGCTCCAAAGGAATGGAAAGAAACTAAAGAAAGGGGCCAAATCTCACAGGGCTGAAAGCATTTTCCGTCTTTTCCACCCAGACTTGCCACATGATCTTCCTCATCTCCATTCTATCCAAACTGTAACAGCACAAGCTCCTTTCCCACATTTTGGAGAGTGAGGTTTTATCCCGTCCCTTGCACAGTGTCTAAAACACTAGTTTGACCTGGTTCAATCACCTCTACCTGCATTATGTTGAATTCTAGTAGGACACGGTCACTCTGCCCCAGGGTTCCTATAACCTCTGCCACTTCTATTCTGTCATCCCTATTAGTAAGAATTAAGGCCAGTATAGCTGACCCTCTAGTTCCCCCTCCACCTTTTGGATGACAAGGTTGTCAGCTAGGCATGTCAGGAGCCTGTTTGATCTCCAACCTGGTGCAGAGTTTATCTACTAGTTGATGTCAGGATCGTTAAAGTCCTCAATTACTATTGTAGGGTGCTTCCTGCACATCTTAGCTAACTGTTTTTGTAGTTTAATGTGTTTAAGTCACAAGAATCTTATCCAAGATTGTGTGTTGTGTAAACTGAAACAATTTGTTTATGGCTCAGCACAGGTAGTCCTTGACTTACAACAGTTCATTTAGTGACCATTTGAAATTACAATGGCACTGAAAAAAATGACATGACCATTTTTCACAGTTGCAGTATCCCCATGGTCATGTGATTTACATTTGGAAGCTTGACAACTGACTCACATTTATGACGGTTGCAGTGTCCTGGGGTCATGGGGTCATCTTTTGCAACCTCTGATAAGCAAAGTCAATGGAGAAACCAGATTAAATTAATAGCCGTGTGACTAATTTAAGAACTGCAGTGATTCACTTAACAAATGTGGCAAGAAAAGTCATAAAATGGGGCAAAACTCACTTAACAAATTTCTCACTTAACAACATAAATTTTGAGTTCAATTGTGGTCATAAGTTGAGGACTACCTGTATATTACATAAACCCAGAAAATGGTTAATTCAGGAAATAGACCAAATGGACAATATGAAAATAGCCAATATCTCTCTTACAATCTCCTCCTACTCTATTTGCTACTCTATCAATACATTTGTTGTCTTCTTTGCTGGAGGGATCCTTCTTATCTAGATCACACATAAATTGGCCTCTTCCTAAGAATGTAGACACCCAACAGAATACACTGAGGCAGGACACTGACATCTTGTTGGAAATGTGTCTGGCAGTAGACAATCCCTGTGGCTTTCAGATGGGCTGGCCCAGCTCTAAAGTTACCTGAATTCTTCCCAAACCAACATTTTTTGTACTACTGATCAAACACCCCTCCCTCTCTCTCTCTCTCTCTCTCTCTCTCTTCCTCTCCTCTCCTCTCCCTCCCTCCCTCTTTTTAAGAATACCGTGTTTTGAGAAACCAGTCTTCCCATATTTTTGTAGGTTTTCATTTATAGAAATTGCATTTACTATTCATGCTCTGGGTTTTTGACTCATCTAGTATAATATGTGGGTGCAAGTGTGCCTAAATCCATCAATTTTTTAAAGCCAACTGAGACCACATAAATCAAATCAATTTTCCCTTGGATTCCTAGAGATTTTCATAGGCAATGAGGTGCCATAATGACTGCCAGGCCAGGATGAGGGTTTCCACCCTGCTCGAGAGAAGATGGTGCCGTGCTCTTGGTCATCCAAGAGTAGCAAACAGGTAGATGAGCAATCCTTCCGCATCACTGAGTCAGTGAAGAAGGAAACGCATGGCAGAAATATGTCTAGGGATTTCTCCTTTTGTTTAATTATGAGGTCATGTGCGCCGCTGCATTAATACCTTTCAGCTACACAGTTTGAGAAGGTCAGACATGAAGGATGGTGAAGGGCAGGCATCCCTCGCCATCCCACCAGGCTGGTTACCAGTTGAAGAGCCTGAGTTGCTGCTGGGTTTCCATAGCAAAGGCCCGAAATGCTCTGGGGCCTTCTGCCATGGGAGTCCCTTTGCCCTCCCCATGAGAACCAGAATAACAAAATAAAATAACAGGATAACAGAGTTGGAAGGGGCCTCAGAGGTCTTCTAGTCCAACCCCTTGCTCATGCAGGAAACCCTATATCATTTCATATACTGTAAGTGGTTGTCCAATCTCTTAAAAACTTCCAGTGTTGGAGCACCTACAGCTTCTGGAGGCAAGTCGTTCCACTGGTTAATTTCACCTTAGTTCTAGGTTGCTTCTCTCGTTGATTAATTTCCACCCATTGTTTCTTGTCCTGCCCTCAGGGGCTTTGGAGCAAAATCCCCCAACCTTTTGGCAGCCCGGAGCCGGGGTCGGACGGGTGAAAGAGGGGATGGTTTTGTGGGAGGGGCAGGTGCATGTGCACACACAGGCACCTGTGATTCATGTGAGTGGGACTGCAAGCCCCCCGACACTTGTGCGAGCGGAGCTGTGCGCGCGTGCACATGCGCACGCTCCAGCTGGGCACTCACACGGCCCAGTTGCATATAGGCTGTGGACTGGTAGTGGGCCGTGCCCCACAGGTTGGGGAGCCCTGCTTTGGAGATTACAGTGACCCCTCTTCCTTTTAACAGCCCTCAAATATAATATTGGAACATGCTATCGTCACCCCTAGTCTTTCTTTTCATTAAACTAGACATACCCAATTCCAACAACCGTTCTTTATACTGTATGCTTTAGCCTCCAGTCCCCTAATCCGTTGCTCTTCTCTGCACTCTTTCCAGAATCTCAACATCTTTTTTACATTGTGGAGACCAAAACTGGTTGCAGTACTCTAGGTGTGGTCTTACTAAGGCCTTATAAAGTGGTACAAACACTTCACGTGATCTTGATTCCATCCCTCTGTTGATGCAGCCTAGGACTGCATTAAGCAACCCTTTAGTGATCCAGCAAGTTAGGAACCGAAGAGCTAAAAAGCCAGCTAGGAAGAGGGAGACCCCAGGCTCTTCTTCCCCACCTTGCCTTGTAGGGGAGCAGTGATCCTCCTCCCTTCCCTCTCCCAGAGAAGCCAAAGGTAAATACTGAGCCGAGTTATCTCATTTTGTCAGATTGCAGAATAAAAAACTCCAGCCCAGATGGGTTTAGCAGAACTTGTTAAGGTGTAAAAAGACTATCCAAGGTTAACAGTAGCAATGCACTTTAAGTATGTTGTGTGAATACAGCTAAAGGCTCCTCTTTTTAGAGAACATACGAAACACAGACCATCCTAGTGATAGCGATACTGCCACTTGTCCATATTTAATTAATCTAATCGCTTTATCAGGCAATTTAACAAAGTTCTCAGAACAGCTTGCACACAAACTAGCACAATATAAATAAAATACAGAAAGCACTTTCTCTGTATGTGCTAGCTACACCCTTTTTTACCCTGAAAGTAAACTTAAAATTTATGAGCAGAATCAACTGTGGCCAGTGACTACACACGTACAAATCTATGGCTGATATTTCCCTTTGCACTACAGGCAGTCCTCAACTTGCAACAATTCATTTAATGACTGTTCGAAGTTACAGCGGCACTGTAAAAAGTGATTTATGACTGTTTTTCACACTTATGAACATTGCAGCATCCCCATGGTCACGTTATCCAAATTCAGATGCTTGGCAACTGACTCACACTTATGACGGTCACAGTGTCCCGGGGTCACGTGATGACATTTTGCGACCTTCTGACAGGAAAAGTCAAGGGGGAAGTCAGATTCTCTTAACAACAGTGTCACTAATTTAACAACTGCAGTGATTCACTTATCAACTGTGGCAAGAAAGATAATAAAATGGGGGAAAATTCACTTAACAAATGTCTTGCTTTGCAACAGAAATTTCTGGCTCAATTGTGGTTGTAAGTCGAGGACTGCCTGTATTTTGTTTCTCAAAACCTAAGTTCAAAGCTCCATAGCAGGGGTGGTCAAACTGTGGCCTGTGGGCCAAACCAGCTCACCGCCTCTTTGCCTGAGAACTAAGAGCAGGTGGGCAGAGTCCCAGGACAGGGGGAAGAATGCCCCAAAGGGCGACAGGCTATCGGCAATGCCTGTACTGGAGGGCTGGCGCCACTGCTTGGCCTGCAGGCCTGCCAGGCGCACACGTAGAGCTGGAGGAGAGGTGGGATCCAGCTCTTTACAGAAAAAGTTGGCAAACTTCTGCTCTATAGTAGATACAACAGATACAAAGTTGGTGCACCTCATCAACACTCTTGGGATGGTTCCTCAGTGTGGAACCTGCACAGGAGCCACAATTCAGCTGGCTGGGCTTCAGTCCAAATGCCAAAGGTATGACTGAATCAAGGATTGAACTAATGACCCTTTTCCAGAAAAATTGAACTAGCTAATTAGGCTAATTGGCATAGAGAGATTTGCGCCATGAGTGATTTAGGGTGGACAGTTTTCAAAGTAACTTTTGCAAGTTCTCGCAACCATCTCCGGTTCGATCCTGAAATCTCCCACATTTGCTGATGGTATCTATTGATGCAGGCAGTCCTCGTTTAGCAACTCTTCTCAGTTATTATGATGATGAAAAAATAAGTTGGCAACCAGTTCTTCACAACTCTACAAAGCAAAGGAATACTCAGGTAAGATCATAAGCAGAGCTATGGTTTTACTTAGTCACTGCTTTGCTTAATGACCAAGTTGCCAGTCTCAATTGTGGCCTCTAAACAAAGACTATCTGTATCCAGCCATCTTCAGTTAAGGTTGAAAAAGAAAAAAAAACTGAGAGGAGAACCCAGAGAGTTTGCCGTGATGGTCACCAGCAAGAGCTTCATTATCTCCCTGCTTCCCAGACTGTCTCCCAGGGCCCCTCCAAGGCGTGTGGTGACCAATTTCCATCACATTTAACAGACAAAACTGTGTGCATTCATTTCCTTCCAGATGTCCCTTTTTTTTTTTTTTTTTTTTGTAACGTCAA